>QVIK01000096.1:0-26613 GCA_003957845.1 Oidium heveae | reverse complement strand
TATATATATATATATATATATATATATATATATATATAATTAAGCTAAATAGATCTTTCGTATTAGATCAAATTCATATCAACACAAAAAAATACACACATGACCACCTAAGGTTTAATTAAAATCTACCAAACTTACCTCGCTTACACAATTTCATAGTCGACTATTTATTATTTACTTTTACTAAGAACAGGTTGTCTGGCCAACATAAATATAAGCGAAAGGGTTATCGACTATAATAGTGCTGATTGATATATTTATAACCTCAACAGATATCACTGTCGTATGTAGTAAGGGAGCTTTGATATGGCATTTACTAAGTGGGCTCCTTACAAGCTTCCCAGTACAGGCTACCTCTGAGCAGAAACTTCTGTGATCCTTCCGAGCAATTATCGCTGTGCTCCTTACAAGCTAATTATTCATAACCGATCTTTCACGTTGTATATATTTTGCGCGGCGTTCCAAAAATATAGAGAGATCAAATATAAAGTTAGGGATTTAATTGACAATTAAGAAGTGTTTTTATTAATTAAGCTAAATACGAATATATTTGATCTAAAGATTCTAATCTAACACAATTTCAGAATATATAAGAAATGCCCCTTAGCGCGAACGCCACTCGCGTCTTTTATTCACATATTGTGGATCCTAGGTTAGTAGTAGTCAATCTAATACGTTGTGTCTCGTGGCTCGGATTATCACTAGAATTCAGGTTCTGAATAAACAAGCTTGAGACTAAAATTGACGTATATATAAATTGATATCTCTAGATAATGGGAATCTATCTAATCTTGTACATCGAGTATTGTAACGCCAAACACCTTGAATATACAAAAGAAAAGAACAATATGAAATATTAATATGTTGTCTAGCATATGCCGTGGGTAGTTTAATTATGATATTACCAAGTAAGAGATCCGTTATTCTTCATGACGATCATTTGTGGGGCTTTGAACCAAACCATTGTAAGGAAACTTCAATATGTAGACAGCATCGTGTTCAGCCACTCAGCCTTCCTTTTCTCTCACTCAAAGAAGGTTTACTACTACTTTGACCTGTATCGATTTAACCCAAGCTATACCTGAGTATTATGAATATGGATTTCAGTCCTATTACACCATTACAACTCTGAACGGCCATGCTACTAAAATTATAGATGAATCCATAGACAACTCGTAACTAAGATATTTTTGTATTTACAATTTACATATTTACTTTCTACTATCTAGTACATGGAAACCTCAAAAATCTTTATTTTTGAAGAGTAAAACTCAAAAAAAAAGTTATATTTATTTGGCAAATCTCATTATTTATCTTTTCAGTCCAAAAAAAGCTCACTGAAAGCCCTACAGATAAAGAATTTTGTTTTACAACCTTGAATAAAATTATTGAATTAGGACTCTTCAACGCCGACGGACGAATGGAAAAAAATCGAAAATCGACTTAATTAGATGGCACAGACTATTTTAAACATGGAGAAAATACTTCACCAACTTCAAAAGACTTTGCGTTTCCAATCGTCCCATGATAAAAGCCAAAAGGAGCCAAAAGAATTTGAACACCCCCCAAAAGATGAGCTACTAAAAAGGTCTGAGGAAAATCTAGTCTATCTGAAAAGAAGAAAAAAAAAGGAATCGATTGTGAGAGACAACTTTGTCATGGAATTGGATGTTAATATTCATCACGACATATATAACCTAACACGTACCTCTCAATGTATATAACATATCAGAGTCTAGCGATAGTTCCTTTTCTCCTTTGTAGCCAATCTAACCCACCAGATCTGAGATTGTCGATCTAGCATTTATCCCATATGATGATATACTGTCCACCTAACAAGTTTCTGCCCTCGTGCGTAAAAAATACTCCACTTTTTCTAATCTGTGCAATTATAAAATCTCCACTCACTTTCAACTATAATAATGGAAAATAACCCTTGGAATCCAGAAGGTATTGGAATTGCACAATATCAACCAACTGCGTCGTTTGTAGAAAGCTTCCGTGAATGTGATGCCTCCTTTAGGTAAAAATTCTCATTCCTTTGCTCTGTCCCAAACCAACAACTTTTCTTCCAAGCCATGCAGAAAGGCATACAGGGCAACAATGCAGCACAGCTTAATGAAGAGATTATGAAACTAGCAACTGCGTACGTATATTTAGAGGATGAGCTTCTTCATTACTAAAATGACTATGATACACGTCTCGAGAAAAATCAGGCACTCTCAGATGCCAATTCAAAACTAGACAAATAGAAGAAGACCACAATTCAAGTAGCTTGCAGTAATAGCACCAAGATACGAATCTATAACAGCAAATTGCCAGCCTGCAATAGGAAACAAATGGCCTTCATCAACAAAATAAATCCCTTCTCCAGCTAAACCAGAACCTTGACCAGCAATTAATAACCTCTCGCCAGAACCCCCCCGCCCCACAACGATCAGCCGAACACTCTGATCCGGACATGCTCTCCGCCGATGACTCTGCGTCACGCAAAGAACTACCACTCTTTATTAGAAAATTAAACATGAAATTTATTGCCAATAAAGATTGGTATTCTAATGAACAGTCTAAGATGTTGTATCTAGTCTCCCGTCAAAAGGGCAAGGCTTACTCGACAATTTCGCTCAGCATCAACAGAGATGGCACAATGAAGTTCACTTCAAGTGAAGCCATTCTGGTTCTCCTCGAACAAGCTTTTGCAGATGCTGATGGATGTAATGCTTCCCGACGAGAAATTCTTACAATAAAATAAGGCCAAAAGGATACATCAACACACATTTCTGACTGGTTCGATGTAGCACGGAAAATCGGATTCTCCAATGACGCCCTGATCAACCACCTTTACGACTCACTGCATCCGGCAATCATCACTTATATTCAGAATCGTGTAATGCTACGCCATCCTCTTCCTACAGACTTAACGTCTTATCTTGTCGAAGCACGTCATATTGATGCAGTACTTCGGTCCTCCAATCCTAGCTATACTAATTCCAAATATTCTACTAATAGTCACCACCTCTATAATCCTACTATCCCCAACTTCACGACCCTCGTCACCCCCTCACCTTACACCCCCAGCTGGAGAACCAATGGACCTGAACGCCTCAAATCTCAACTATAACTTCACTTGGACTTCAGCAGGTGCTACTAATTATTGAATCCCACGAAATGAGGCAGAGAGATGTGCTAAATGCGCATATTGCTTTGAGAATAAGCTATGCAGCTGGTGCTATGATCTGGGACATCGAGCACAACTTTGCGCTAAGGCAAGATGGAACAAGGTTAAGACATAGTCTGCGGAAAACAAAACTGTGGTCGAGCAGGAAAAGGTCTAGTCTCCGATAATAGTCGCTACCAGAGAAATTTACAGAGTAAGTCAGTTGAGAAATCAGTCACGAATATGATAGAAGACGTGGGGCTATCAAGTACCAATGGCGAAGGAATGTTACAGATATTGTCTCTGTCGTACCACAGAAAGACCACCTTCTTTTATCTTGTATTATAAGCAAAATTGGGATTGCATTTATCCCATATCGTGAAAAACTTGGGGAGTATTCAGCTTTCCAACTTTGGAGATGATAAAAATTTCACTCAGGATGAAAAGTTCGTTAAGCGAGCTTGGCTGGAAGCATTCTTTCCTAAAGACATTCAGGACGGCGCATACACAAGTGTCAAGAATAAAGTAGTTCCAAAGCCAGAATGGTGCCTAGTAGTCGCTAACGCAAAGGTCTTCAACAAACTTCATCTCATTCAAAATGCACTACAAGTAGCTTCAGTCCCTTACAACGTGTGGGCTAGTCAAGTAGCAATGAATACAAGTGGAGAATTTCGTGGGATCAAGGTTTAGGCATCAGGAAAAATACTGTTCTAGATACAACTCTACGGGGCAATTTTTACTACGATGCAACGCCTTTATGTTCGTCACAGTCCTTTTACAGAATTTCACTTATTACCCATAAGCCAAAAGAATCGCCTCATGACTTTGCCTGGCGTCTCCGGGACTCATTTTACAAACTCTCAGGCACAGATAGAGAGTCGGACTCAACTAGAGAACTCTTGAAAGAACTCATTAATCATCCACCTACTTCATGTTTGGACTTTGATCTATCCCAATATTAAAGTCCTAGATAATTATGAAATCGTAGAGATGGCCGTACAAACTGCATCGCAAGTTATCAAATTGTCAACTGAGGATATAATGTAATCAACCAATACAATCAAACTAAATAAAGATCTAATACCATATCTCGAATCACCCTTATTTCCTAACTCTGAAGAAAAATGTTTTTTAATATCTATTGGAACTTGCTATAACTGTGGAAAAAGAGGCCATTGGGCAAATAATTATCCCAATCCATAGAACAATAACAGCTACTCTAGCAAATTTAGTAATAACAATCTTAAATCAGCTTCAACTTGGAATAAAAACGAACAAACTAATCCTCCTAACAAGTACAGTGAAATATCACCCCCATCTCCTTCAATAACAGTACGTGCAAATGCTATTCGTACAGCAATGACTGAAGTTCAATAATAAGAGCAGCACCTCAGGTTTCAGATGCGCTGTCGATGCGAAATGGGCCCAAAATTTTTGAGACTAGCCAGCTCCACCTTCAAAGCAAGGTGAAAGTCCGGCATGAAAATATTGGTCGGACGAGCCCACATATTCTATTGGCACGTAGTACTAATGTTACGTGTACCGTAAGTGTTAATGGCAAGGCAGCCAATTTTAGAACTGTTTCTGTAAAACCCTATCACCGCAATGAATATACAGTTGATATAGACAAAAATGAAACTCTTGATAGCTCCGCTAAAAGCAGTACTGATGTTAGCGATGATTATATCCTCCACCTCAATTAAAACAGCAACGAAAGCGTGGCCGCCCTAATGCATCCAGAAATGCTCTTAAACCTCCGGCCGTACATAATATAGTGAACACTATTTGGATGTCGGAAAAGGAAAAACTTGATGCGGCTCTTACAGCCAAACTACGTGCAGAAGGTAAAATTACAACTTCCGGAAAATCATTCGAGGAATCAGATCGCTTGGAACTGGAAACCCTAATTGGTCTGGGCGTTTTTCGCTTTACAGAGTTTGATCCACATCTCTTTAAATCACGTATGGTTCGCGAAATTAAAGGTAAAGCCACTGAAGCCTCTTATGAAAAATCACGCTTGGTAATTCAGGGTTACAATGATAATGAGAAAGACATGGTACTTACGCAAAGTCCAACTATTCAACGAGCTAGTCAACGGATAATCATGGCTCTAGCACCTTCAATACTTGAGCGCAATATGCACATACGGCTACGCGGTATTACCCAAGCTTACGTATAATCACAAACTACTCTCCAAAGAACTGTTCTATCATATCTTCCCAAAAAAATCCGCGTCCAGTATCCTGAAAACACAATTATGGTAGTTATAAAGTCACTCTATGGAATCGCAGAAGTAGGAGCTCATTGGTGGTCAACATATTCCAAGCACCACTGTGAACAACTTCTTATGGTTACATCCACTTATGACCCATGCTTACTGATAAAAGCTACTAACGCTGGTAAGTTTGGGGTTGTTGGAATGCAAACTAACGATACGTTGGGCTTAAGTGATGCTAAATTTGCAGCACAAGAGAATATTGAACTCCAGAAAGTCGGATTTCTAGCGAAAGAGAAGCAGTCACTCAGTATCAAAAATCCTCTTGTTTTTAATGGCTGTATACTGTCTATGCAAAATAACAATATCCTCCACCTGCAATCAAAGAACCAAAGTAAAAGATTGAAAATTGTTACTGAGTATATTTAACAGCGCGCTCGTGGTGCATACCTTGCCACAATTTGCCAACCTGAAGCTAGCTTTGATATTTTAGCATCAGCGTAACATAAGTAGCCATCTAGAGAAGAAATTGCCAAGCTGAATAAACGTATCACTTGGCAAATCAAAAATGCGAAACGTGGACTTAAATAAATGCCACTCGATATTGATACGATGCGACTGTTTGTTATTGTTGAAGGATCCTTTGCTAATAACAATGATATGAGCTCTCAAATTGGCTTCGTAATCATCTTGGCCAATGAAAAACTATACAATGAGTCTTTTACAATAACTGGTAACATCGTCCATTGGTCATCAACTAAGTGTAAGCGAGTTGCACGAAGTGTTCTCGCTTCAGAGATATATGCTATGGCCAATGGTGTTAATATGGCTGTTGTAATCAACACTACGATATATAAGATTGTAGCACAGCTGGATGCATCTGCAGTTCCGCTAATAGTATACGTAGACTCGTTCTCACTATACGAATGTCTGGTTAAGCTCGGGTCAACCAAGGAAAAGAGATTAATAATCGATATCATGGCTCTACGTCAAGCGTACGGAAATCACGAAGTATTTGATGTTCGATGGATAAATGGCGCAGATAATCTGGCGGATGCGATGACCAAGTCAATTCCAAAGCGTGCGCTAGAAACATTTGTTGATGAAAACAAACTTACGATGCGTGTACAAGGATGGGTTAAGAGAAGTACTGAATCTAATGAAAGCTGACTTCCCTCAGTATTTGATGTACACTAAAAGGTGCAGTTCTTGAAAGAAAAGACTGCCAGTGTTGGAACGCATATTTCTGCACTTTCTAGAATAATACACAAGTATTATTAATTATGTATTAGTAATCAGTGACGTAATTTCATCCATAGTTATATAGGAACTTGTATAGATAGATTGAACATATAGAAGAAAGAACACACCAATTGAATGAAATCATTGCTATCAAGTACTGCAGTACTGCAATACCGTCATCACTCTAGTTCATTATCTAACTTTAATAGACTTACAGCGTATGACCTTTGTCATACCAACACTGAAAAAGTGTCTGCTGTACGTGATAGACCAATTCCGAAAACTACCTCTGAAATACGAGGGTTTGTAGGTGCAGCAGGCTACCTTAGATGCTTAATTAAGAATTTCTCAGCACTCGCTGGTCCGCTAACTGACCAATCTATAGGTCAAAAGAATAAACCAGTAGTACTAACAGCAGAATGAGTAAAATCATGGCAAAATGTTAAAGATGATTTAGTATCAGCCCCACTTGTGAAGAAATCTAACTGGCGCCTCCCAATTATTCTAGTAACAGATGCATCTCAGAAATTTATAGTTGCTGTTCTATTATAACCACACATTCATTTCATATCAAAAATAAACCGTTCATTTCTACTTCCCAATGGCTATTTCTCAAGAAAAATAAATGACACTTAGCAATGATATTCGGCGCAAGAACGGGAACTCTTAAGTATTATACTTTCTTTAAAAAATTGGAGGCACTAGATTGAAAGGGCAATGTTACAGTCATTATAGACCAGGAATCATTAAAGTCCATCCTGACTAAGACTGAACAGTCAGCTTGAACTTGCAGGCTTATAGATTCTATTGAACACTATGGCATTCGAATTCTTTACCGGAAAGGAAAGGAAAACGTCCTTATAGACTACCTTTCATGACAAACTCAGGACACACACGTTTTGCCAAATATTTAATATATTACTGAAGAAGAAAGGAATAATACAATCAATCAACAAGATGAAATAGATCTTAGTCTCGATGAAATCAAACAACCCGAACAATTGAACAGCATAGATCTACAATGTATATTCGAATACTTAGACAAAAACGAAAGTTTAACATCAAATCTTAATCCAAATAGGGAT
The DNA here is from genome assembly GCA_003957845.1 of Oidium heveae. Lineage (NCBI taxonomy): Eukaryota > Fungi > Ascomycota > Leotiomycetes > Helotiales > Erysiphaceae > Oidium > Oidium heveae. Next base: position 18,914 of record QVIK01000096.1, on the reverse strand, counting down.
GTAATGAAATCAAATTTTTGACTCCTTTTTGCCCTATGCCCTAGTAGGTAAAGAGCAGTGAGACAGGACTGGTCCCTCCTTGTGCTGAACTACTACTTCATCGTTGTACCTCTGTAAATCCCCCGCTTTTAAATATCTGGGGCTAGGAATAGTAAACGCCTTTGAAACATGGACAGCTAAGCCTGGGTCAGTCGAAGCCTCGACCCTCATTCTAACTGACCATAAGAACCTGGAATGCTTTACAACCACAAAAAAATTAAACCGCCGTCAAGTCCAATGGAACGAGCTACTTGCCAGTTATAATTTCAAGATTGTTTTTCGACCTGGTATAAAGAATGGAAAACCTGATGCGTTGACAAGAATCAGTGAGGACAGACCCCATGGAAAGAACGATCAACGTTAACAACATCAATACCAAATCTTATTAAAACCACAAAATATTCTCCGAAGCCTTCATTGAAAGCTCAAGGTAACACTTCCACCCATAGAGGAGTCATCTCCTAGTGAAATCAATATCAAGGATTGGAAAAAGCATTACAAAGAAGATGACTTCTGTCAAGAAATGCGAGATGCTTTTAAAAACCTACGAACCAAAAGAAATGAAATAAAAATAGCAAGTTACGTTACCACTAAATTTTTTTTTAAATTAAATGATAAGGAGTATGTACTAAAATCTCCTCATGAGCCTATTCTTAAAAAACCACATGAAAATCCACTTTATGGATACCGTGGAGTAGCAGCGCTCTATGGGCTTCTTAGTCGCTCTTATTAGTGGCCAAACTGCCACAAAGATTGTATAAAATATACGAGAGGTTGTGAATCTTGTCAAAGAAATAATCCATCAATTCAGAAGCTTTAAAGTTTCCTTCAGCCGTTACCGGCCCCAGAAGCGCCATTTTGACACCTAACACTTGATTCTGTTAGATCACTTCCGATTTGTAGGGTTAGAGGATATGAATATCCATATGTCTCACAGGTAGTTGGCCGCCTAACTAAGAGAGTATGGATTATGCCCTTAGAAGAACCTACAGGACATGAGACTGTTGAAGTCTTTCTCAACAATGTAATCAGTTTTGTAGGTTTGCCAGATTCTATTATACTTGAGCAGGGAAGAGTGTAACGGCTGGCAAGCCGAATATTGCCTGCACCTTATGCTGGCTAGCATAAGCGGCTTAATAAATTTAGGGGCCAATCAAAACCTTCTAAATATTAAGAAGTATATTTAGAAATCTACATTTTGAAACGAGTGCAAGAGATCTGAGTCTGTCACATTTTAGACATGGGAATCTGCTGAGTCGTATTCCGACAACTTAACCAAACACACGCTCAAATTATATTATTCGTACTTGATGGATACAGTAAATATAGGTCATTAGAATGTACAACTAGAATACTGTAACATTGGATAGTTGATTCTCCATAGAAAGAAAATAAACTCCCTTTGACTATTAGGTTGCTCAAGTGCCAGTACTCAAACTGTGACAAAGAGCATTCATAGATAAGACCTGGAGGAAAATTTGCCAACAATTAAACATTACTCATAAATTATCTACCTCTTACCATCCAGAAATAGATGGCCATACTGAGAGAATGAAAAAAACATTAGAAATTCATTTAAGGCACTATGTTAATCACCACCAAGATGATTGGGGTTATCACTTTTCGTTGGCAGAATTTCGTCGTAATAACCGTGTCAACTCGTCCACTCGTATGACCCCTTTCTTTACCTCTTTTGGACATCTCTCTAGATTAGACTTTAGACCAGAATCAGAGTTTCCATAAAATCATAAGCTCCCAGAATTCGTTCGAAGAATGAAAATTATTTCAAGCCAATTTAAAGACAAAATTAACTTAGCTCAAGAATTTCAGGCAACATACGCTAATGAGAGACGTCTTCCTGCGCTAAGATTCAAAGTTGGAGATATGTTTTTCTTATCACTAAAAAGTCTCAATCTTTCGAGACCAACAAAAAAGTTAAATCGCGTGAGAGCTGGACCATGGCAAATAATTAAAATGAAAGGTCCTTTAGTTGCGAAACTTAACCTCCCGCACCAAATGAGAATTGATCACAATTTTCATGCGAGACTCCTTTGTTCTGCCTACATCGGGGGTACCCATCTCTACACCTTAAAACTCCGCCACCCCTCGAAAGGGCCCCATCAGGTCACGAAGTACACGAGGTAGAAGCTATCCTAGAATCAAGAATCAGAAGAACAGTTCAGTACTTGGGTGTATTGGTCCGGGACTAATGACACCACATGGGAGCCTTGTGATCACCTCGTTAATTGTAAAGAAGCACTTTTTGCATTCCACAGTGCTTACCCACCGTACCACGCTCGACGGAGCTCGCGTCTTGAAAAAAGAAGGGGGGTAATGTAAGAAATCAATTATATGGATTCTATTATCAACCCTAGCTCCTCATACCCCTGTACATATTTACACATACTTACAGCCTCGGTTTGGCGAGAAACTACCTATTTATGACGTTATAATGCGAAACGGATAAGAGCGAGAGAAAGATTGGATGATATCACAGTGTACATAGACACTGACATGTGGATTTCATCATTACAGATACTGTTAATTTTTTCTTCTTTTGTTAGGGTCAAAGGGAAAGGTGCCACGATGTAAATATATGAGGTATTTGTGAGCGGGCAAAGGTCTAATCGGTTAGGTACAAAAGCAATGCCTAAAATAAGCTATATTTTTTCTATGGTTCTACCTAAATATGGAATGCTAAGTTTAAATACATAAAAAGGAAAGTAGCGAGTGATTCCGTCGTAGAGTAATTCAACCAAATTGGAAACATCAATCCGAGTGATGTTGTTTGCTTGGAGTGATCTGCCAAATTTTTGTACACTCGTCTAGAGTGATCTGGCATGCCCAGATATTTGTTGATACTAATCCTCTTATAAATATTAAATAATATGTCACATGATGGCTGGGAGTCCAGCTCCCAGTCAATTACACATCGGGCTTAGCCCGTAACAGTATTCCTCTGTAGTCGGGCTCCACGCTCTATCTTCTGTCAAAATCAGAACTTCTTGAACGTCATAGATATTAAAGTTTTTCTAGTTATCCTGAGTATCTTTTTATTATCTTAAACTCCTCGTCCTCTTGAACACCCCAAGAACAATTGTTGAACAGCCCTTGAAAAACAACAACTTTAAGAACTAAATCTTCCTCATCATCCTCAAGCTCTTAGCCCCTAGTCATTACAATAAATTTCCACCAATTAATACTCCCCCTAAAGTCAGCACCTGAGATCAAGATCTGACAGACAATAATTGGTTTTCCTGGTAACCCAAGAATTTGTAGTGAATTTTCAGCATTAAATTGCATTCCCAATGCGTGAAACACAATTTGGCCAAGTTTGAGGCATGCTGGAAAAGTATTATCTGGAGTAACACCTGCTCTAATTGTTATGGAGCTTGACCAAAAATATTTTTTATAAGTATAATAATAATGAATAATAGTGAGTGCATCTTCTGTAATGGTTGGAATTTGGCCACAAAGACCGGAGATTGTCGAAACAAAAGGAATGTTAAATTTCTTCAAGTTGATTTGCGAGAGAAGTAGAGACGTAACATGTTGAAAAACCGTAATCGAAGAAAATAGAAATGACAGTTAAAGGAGAGTAACGTAAATGAGTGAGGAACAATTTATGTGGCTTTCCACAGCCTTCGCGTAATGTTTTATTTCTTTGCTGGGAATATTGCTCGCCAGTGCCCACAGCAATCAAGTAGGCATTTTGGCATTCTTATTCTTCGTTTTCTTCAGATAAGATTTGGTTTAACAGCAATTTCAATTCATCATCAATATGATCCAACTCTAGCCGGTCTACTGGGCTAGTTTCAATTTTTGTTTGAGGTCGATTAACTATGAAAGTTTTGTGGCTATTCCCTGGACCAAATTTATAATTCCTGAAATTTTTACCTTTCAAGGAAGGGTTCTTATTTCTTTATTTCGTCATTGAATCACGAGTTAAAGATTCTATGCTATTGGCCTGTATTCAAAGACTTGTCAGTATGATGGTCACTTGGAGTTTTGCTAACACAGGTATTAGCCCAATGACTATTTTTTTCACATTAATAAAATTTTGAATCTTTTATTGAGGAAATAAAGGTAGTCCATTCGGTTTCATCGTTGTTGGACGCAAAAATTTTAGTACTTTCCAATCTGGGGTCAGTGATTTAAGACGCAACTAAAGTGTTAGTTGCGCTCACATTTGGTTGCACTTGAATACCACAAAATTTTTATTCCTCCAGTGTCCATCATCCTTCACCCATCGTTCTATGCACTCAATTGTTTGTACAATGTGGTCAGCAAGATCAGCATTTGTCATTGAGCTAGCCTCGCTTCGAATATTAGACCACGTCTTTGGTAGCGACTGATGAATGTGTTGACATAGAATATCCCTAGTTTGAGGACCAGCAATGAGGTCCCCTAGTAGAGAAAAGATGATTTGCAGATCCAACGCGCAAAATTTAGGGCCACTTCGTTAGTACTCGGGCTTAGACGGGCTAAATTGGTAATTGGGGAACCTAAGGTGTTGTGATTAAACAAAACTGTCAAAATATTGTGCACTATTCCTGCCCAGTCAAGGGAATCCCTGGTAACACTTTTTCGTGTATTCAAAAAGTCATCATCCATCTGAAAAGCTACCCGAACGAGCCATTTCGAGTACGGCGGCATTGACTGCATCATTATCTTCATCCTGACAATGAACAAATTATTAGTAGTGGCCAAATTCAGACTTCTTGTGATGACTCAAATGGCGGACCTCGTAACCTCCTGCCACTTAATTTAGATCAGTTAATATATTTACAGATCAATTTAGAGGACTGAAGTCCACGGCAGCTTTATCAGATATATCGAGTATATTTTCAAAATTGACGGGTAATTAGTCAAGGCCAAAATGGTAAGAGATGCCAAGTATTCTGGTTTGATCCCGAACAGAGCATAAATTAGAGCAGGTTTGCGATAAAACAAAGAAGGCTTAAAGATTGGCTCCAGCAGTTGACTTCATGTGTCAAGCTATCTCATTCATCGAGTTCAAATAAGGAACGTTTTTGGCTGTGCTCTGAGCATGGTTTGTATGGCTTTCCCCATTCATTGTTGAAAAGTCAGAATTGGCGGTAGCCTTTGCAAGTTGAGCATAAAACTTTGAATTGAAACTCTATATTGGTTTATATTGCGTGAGAAAAAATGAATAAATATTGGAAGAATAATTGTGTATTGAGATTGCAAGTATGAATACAATATTCCTGTGTGTAGAACACTTTAAGTACTATAAAGGACGATGTTGTAGCTGGGCAAAGGATACGATAGAAGCTAATAACTAGAACTCCGCGTAACGCGTTACGCGTAAGATGTGATTTACTAACTACAGATATAGAGAAAAATGACTAAGCCGAAATAATCACATGACTCACGGATTTTATTGTCTAGGTTAAAGTTCAATTCTCTTGTCACTCAACAATTCCAGTGTTAGGAACTTCAGAAGGCGCAAATGCCCCATACATTGCTTTTAAGAAATTTTACAGTAATTTTACAACAAGTAGCAGAGTGGATCATGAGATGGTTCAACTCCCAAATCTGTAACTTAGCAAACTTAGTTAGTCACGAGCATTCCCTGCATCAAAAAGCTTTAGCAGCGCGTCCTACGGCCCATTGGAGGCTATAAGGCGGCTATCGGTAGATAGTACTGCCGCGAACGTAAAATGTTTCAAATCAAATCAAATCAACAATTCCAGTTCAAAAGTCAAATAATTCTTTAGAAATGCTATGGCGTGGGAAATCCCCTCCAAGGTCTCCACATTGGTTTTTGTCCTTAAGAGAATAATTCTTTCTCAAATGATCGTACGGTTCCATCAAATCCTTATTACCCCAGACTCAGAAACAAAAGCACATTTAAGCCAGTCAAAATAAAAAAGGATCAAACTTGAATCGGTAAGTAAAATTGATAAAATAATTCTGGAGTGTAGGAATAGAGACGAATCTCTAATAGTTTAAATTAATGATCAGAATGTTGCCAGAATTTGTTGTGCCGGTGATTAGCCGAAGCTAAGAGACAAGGGTAGCAATTACTCGGTTCCCTTATAACGATAGAATCGTCTAGTAACGTCTATCAGCCATGACTAGAAGTAAATAGAATACTCAATCCAAAGTGTTTAGTGTTTGGAGGTTATGGTAGTGAGGATAGGTTACTATAACCACCTATGGTTGATACTTGGGATTGGTAGGAATAGTATTACCAGCTCATCTGTGTATATAAAGCACCAGCTCTTCGCAACTCTTAGGCCTTCGTCGTTTTCCAATACAAGCAATCAGCATACAATTTAATAGTAATTAGTTGTTCATCTCAAAGCCTCAAGCCAATATAACCTGCGTAAGCTCTAACTTTAATAACAGAATTTAGCAGATGCAATTTCTATTACATGTGGTATTGCACAAAGGTGTCGGCTTCATGATAACCGCTAAAGCGGGGACTGGGCTATGAATTAACTCAGACGCATTCTCTCATCAGTTTTCCTCATTTCAAAGTAAATGAAAAAATGAAGGGAAAAAAAGATATCATAAATAAGTGGGGATTCACTGAGTATGCACTAAACCTATGAAATTGCATCGTCTTGAAAAAATGACAGTAGGATCAAAAGTTAATTTTAATGGCCCCATCTAAGCATAATCAAAGGAACATCTCTATCCCATAAGTTAGATATACTTAGGACCGAGCTCACCATTGAATATAAAAGAACTTTTGCCTTGTCTATTATTTTCTTTATTTTTTTTACCAACCTACAGCCAAAATGTTATTCCACTTTTTAGGTTTTGCCTTGCTGGAATACTGTCTTTTCAGTCTAGTCTGCGCAAATCCCATGAAAGAACAATTAAAAGTAGCAGGAGATGCGACGGTAGCTTCTGGTTCTGGTCCTAGTTCTTCCCCTCCGCGCAAAGCACGTCCAGTTAGATTTTCACCGTACCAAAAACAACAGGCTCTGATCCCTGGCACGTTTCGATGTCCAAATGGTCAATCGATCGACGAGAAAAAATTAACTAGTTTAATGGCTGATCTATGTCACATGAGTGAACCCGAATTACTGAGTAGAAATATCAAGGTCAAAAAGCTCTTTTTTGACGAAAGATACGATACTTTTGTATATCCAATAAATTCTGATGGATCGGTGATGCAGCAGTCAGCAAGCAAAGGTGAAGTAAAGATATTGAAGATGAATTTTTCCACACCTCACCTGATATTCTGATCTTCTGAATCCCAATTAACTTTATCCGACTCTAATGTTGATAGAAGAAATAGACTCCCCAGCTCAATACGAAATTCTAATTGATCGATTCAAAGAACCGCCTTTTAAATGCTTTCTTGCTGGTGTGATTTTTAAAGTAGGGGAAGAAATTCTATACTGTGTACACATTCCACTGCTTCAAAAACCATTAAATCCCGCGATATTTCATAGGGAGACTAATAGTATTTTTGATTGTAATGGGGTGCAGTTTAAGCCCTATCAGGTCTATTTGTCGATGCTTGCTGCCAAAAAGGCCTTACAAGAACGGTTGATAGGGCCCCATCCAAACAATAAGGAAGGATTTCCAAATCCATTCGATTCTGGGATTTTTACGGTTGAAGATTTATGGATGTTTCCCATAATCCCCGGTGTGAATTCTGTATACATAAATGGTAATAGCAGTTTTTCTTTTTCTTTTTCTTTTTTGATGTGCTAGGTGCTCTGAGCTCTTTTTACATTCGTCACAGAGATCTATTTTGATTCATTTTTAAATTTTCTGCTTCTTTTTAGTATTAATTTCTTCATTAGGTGATCCAGGAATTTATTCGGTTATTTTAACTGGCACCGGAATGCCAGTTGGCGTCGTTTATAAAAGAACTGATGAAGAATACGCGCAAGAGATCGCAATAAAGGAGAAATCGCCAGGCAAGGAAAAAATATCCAAATATAGGGTTTGCAAGATCAGAGAATACATATCGATTGATTAATCCGATTTCTATGAACCCTTTTACTTTTTTCTCTAGCCCTGGATCTTTGTATGTAAGAAAAAATGAAGGCGAATGTTAATGCCTAATGCCTAATGTACCTTGTACAATAGCAACGTCACAAAATAGTTTTTTATTTTCCACACAATGCTTAATTTCTTGTTCCGAAAGTAGCCAAATCTACCAAGATCGTAATGAACTCATCATTCCCTTTTCTCCTTGTGGTTTATTGACTATTCTAATTTTGCTAATATACAATACCTATGCATTGTGTCGTGTTGCGTCGAATCTGGGTTGGCTGGCTGGACAACTAGGACAGCCCATCTGATTGAGGATACTCCTGAGTATACTACGGTAGTTATAAGCGAGAACTTATGAAAGCAAATGTATAAATAAACGATATGCACTAATAGGGAATATGCATAGCAGGATCACGTTCAAGATGATACTTATTAGTAGAGTAGTTCTAGAGAAGAAGAAACACACAAGTCTTGGGACTCAAATATATTGAATATATAATTGAAATCTTCAGACACCTCGAAATTTTACAATTTAATTACCTGTTCAAACAATTTGATATCTAACAACCCCATAATAATACTAGCGCTTGAGTTTAGACGAGAGATTTTATCAAGTTCGTCAAATATTTTCCTTAGTGTTATTTTTAAAATAGAAGGGTATGTACCAGGATAAAGCTAAAAGCCCTCCAGTCAAAACAACAAGCTGTACGGTCACAGAAAACGTCGACCGTCCATATCTCAAATGGTTAGGTGTTCACTTTGATAGAAAACTTAACTTTAAAATTCTTTTCCTGATTCAGGCCTCTAAGGCTTTAAATTTTGCTCATGCTCTTCGCTTCCTCAGAAACACGACGAGAGGAAACCTGCCACGTCTCGCAAGCTAGGCTGTTGTATCAAGCGTGTTACCTATTGCATACTATGCGACTGAAACCTGGTGGTCAGGAAAGAGCAGAAAGAAAGTCAACAAATTTGCTAGAAATAGGGTTGGTATACATCTCAAAGCCTTAAATAAGGTCAATACAACAGCAGCAAGAGCTACACTTCCTGTGTATCGGATTACCTCTACCTTAGCACTCATTAAAGAGGTTGGACTAGACCCTGCGGAGATATCTCTTAATAACATTTCTCGAAGAGCTGTCATTCGAACCAGATGTCCAGATGATCGACTCCCCCTTTATCGGCGAGGTCGTAAGATTGGCTCTTTTCAGTCAGATTCATGCTTTGCCGGTATTCTAGCACAAATTTCACAAATTCCATAATAAGAAAAAATTGATCCCTTAATCCACCCCTCTGGAAAGTTGAGGCGTACTCACAGAAACACGATTCTGTTTCTGGCACATCACCACAAGTAAGAGCAAGAAATTTCCGACAATTTGTCAGCACTCTGCCAAAGAATGGAATTCTGATCTACGGTGATGGCTCTAAACTACCCAATGGAAATGAAGGCGCCGGCTTTTCCATTTATCAGTTTAGGCATCTTATTAAATCAGGATCCCACAGATTAGGTAATCTAATTGATGTAGATGATGCAGAAGTATTTGCAGCATAACAGGGTATCAAAGTAGCGATAGCACTTCCCTCTACCCGATTCTCCAAAGACTTATGTGTCAAGGTTCCTATCATGATTCGCATTGGCTAACGGATCACTAGCGGCCGCACATGATTATAAGTAGTGATGGTTCGGCGCACATTGTAGACCAATCTTCAATCAAACTAAATACAAAGATAAACACATATATTCACATTATACATCTCAATTAATACTTAAAAGGTCAGCATGCGTAGTACTACTCCCCTAAGCTCATACCTTATAACAGGTTATGAGCGCGGGTACTTCCGCGCAGCATAATTAATACTAATCGTAATGGGTGGTTACAATGGCTAACGACCAAACTAACATCGTCTTAGAAAACGGCGTACTGTTCAATAAATGGTGTTCGAGCCTACAAGCAAAGTTAACACGATGTCATGCCTTGGGTCACGTCTTTCATTTTATTCCTGGAATAAAACCTGTAAAGTGTCCAATTGATCCTAAGGTGGCTGACCCAAATGTGGAAAGCCCTCTGAGCGACTAATACCTAGCTAGACTAGAGCAATGGACCCTCGGAGAGCTGGAAGAAAAAAATCTGATCACTAGCCGTCTTAGTGCATTAACTTTTCCATTGAATTACGACTACATGACAGCCAAAGATCTGTACGACACTGTACTAAGTACAAGAAAAAAGACTGCTGCGGCCCTACACTCCGCCGCCCTAGAAACACTGCTTTCTGTCAGATTGAACCGTATTGCTGATGATTTTATAGAGAAGTTCCTAATGGCATATCAGAGCTCTAACAATGCAGCTGATGCATTGTCATCTGCAAATCCAGACGAAACTCAGTCATATAGGATTGGTGATGGAGCTACAGCTGCAATATTCATAATGAGGACAAAACATACTGAATGGTTGAGTACATGGAGAGATAGAAGGATTTTTGAGGGTGATAACAAAATTGCTTTGTTAACATCGCTAATGTTTTCTCTCCGCCCTATCGCAGGTAATAAAAGTTAGCAGCCCATTGTGGCTTTGGCGACTCCTAACCCCAACGAGCGCAGATTGGATCCTGAAGCGTATTGCACCAAATATAGACATAGACATAAGAACAATTATTGCTATCGACTTCAACCTGGCCTAAAGAAATCAAAAGAGGAGAAAGAAAAAAAGTCGACTATTTCAATTGATGTAAACAGCGAGTCCAGTGATTCCGATAACAGCGGTATTAATATAGCAGCATCTTCAAGATATAATGAAAATATGACAGTCTATGACACGGCTGTATCACATCATTTTGTGAAAGATAAGTCCCTATTTTTAAATATTAATAAATCACCGAAACCTTTCAAGTTTGACCAAGCCGTTGGGACATCGTCCCTCAATAGATCGGCGATAGCTGAAATCAAGATCAGAAATGTAAACTTACATTTATAAGACGCCATCTTTTCTCCTACATCTACTTGCAATATTAAATCAGCAGGATGTTTGGAAAGAACTTCAAAAATACTGCCTGACTATGAAAACAAAATTTTTACCATTAGCCATTCTGAAAATAATCGTGAGGTGATCGCCACTTTAACCAAAAAGAATGTGATATAATGGTGAGATGATAGCCAACCTTGGGGCGAACAAAGAGATCGAAGATAACATTATTTTGTTAAAGTATTATTATATGTATCTCAGCTGTACCTAGATGAAAACCTTAACCTTTCTGAATATCATAATACATATATTTACAATATAACACTTAGAATATACAACAGAATGACGTATATAACATAAATCCCAGTACTAATCCAGTTCAACGTAATCGAGTTATAGCCGCACTGCCACGATGCAGCGGGACAGAGAGACAAAGCAACAATTTCCCCAGTGCAAAATATGGAATTCAAAACTATCTAAAGAGAGAAAGTAAACAACAGCATCTATTTACATAGATACCAACGAGTCAAGCTGGTCTGTGCATATATCACGTGACTTGTGACAATGCATAAGCCACACAACACGCCGTATCGTCACATTACACCGCCCCCCTACCTCACCCTCTTTTTTATTTAAAGGGGTTTTTTTTTCAATTTTTTCAATTTTTTTTATATTTATGTCAGTTGCCCTAGCGTCGTTTAAGTATTCTACGTCGTTTAACTAAGCCTTTAGTAGTGAATGCATTGGAATTATGATTCAGAGCTTGTCAGGCATTAGCTAAGTTGTGGAAGTTAAGCTAACAGCTAACATCTACATTATGTCAGCAAGGCTGATAAGGTTACGTAAATCTATTAGCATGGATTTGGTAATTGGATTTCGGAGATACGCATTGCATTGCATTAGTAGTGGTTGCCTAAGGACTTGAGACTAGGCACTATTTAGTTTATAAATTGGTGGAAACAGTTCGTAGCTGTAGATAACGATATACTAGCGATTTTATATATAGAGATCTTTTAACCGTTTCTTATTGCATCACTTCCATTTCTATAGCTATCGAGCTGGATAGTTGCGACTAATTTTAATAGAATGGCTTATTATCATCTTTATGAGGTGGATCAAATTCTTCCTTGCTAAAAGATTTTTCCTATTCAGGTAATCGTAAAGACGGCCTTTCGCAGTTAGGGTTAGAGTTATGAAATTCTCTGAGTTTATTTGGGGCATTTTTGAAGTTATCAGCGTCATAGTATTCTGGATCAGGGTCCCACCCACACGCCATTGGGCCATATACTGAAGTTTAACATGATGTAAGCGTGAAGACAAAATTCTATCGACTTCCCATTCCTCTTCATCATCTATAATATCAGGGCCTAGTTTCTCACATGATTGTCCTGGTAAAGGATTGTTTGGATTCTCCCTAAGTCAATCGGCATGGAATATATTTGACATTCGACAGGAGGTGGGTACTTCCAATTCATACGAATAACCTTTTATTTGAGTAATCTTATAAGATTGTCTAGTCAGGGGAAAGTCTAATTTATCGCTTCAGCGATCTGTAGGAGACCATGATTTTTTAATAATGAAAACTTTGTCGCCTACTCCAAAATCTGGTTCCCTCCTATATTTGTTAGCCTGCTTCGACATTTTATCTTGTGTAAGTTTCAAAGACTCTCTGGCCACGTCGAAATAATTTTTAAAAGTTGCCATCATCTCCTGCGCTTCTGATCTTGATATTTTTTCCTTGACTGGCATTATTTCGAAGTCTTGAGTTCTATTTTCCCAATCAAAGGTTAGTGGCATATCAAATCCATGCGAAACCTCAAATGGAGTAATTCCTCCTAATTTATCCTGTGGTGTACAAGCTTGTGCTACATCCATAGCTGGTAATGCATCTGGCCAATTGTCCTAATAATGATTTACAAATAATCGAAGTCTTTGATCAAGCCACTCATGATAGTTTTCAATTTGCCATGCTGATTGAGAATGTCCAGATGTCGATAATTTCCACTTGACTCCAAGAATCATGCATATCTCATTAGTGAAATCTGCTACAAATTTTGGTCCTCTATCCGAGGTCACAGTTTCTGGTAACCCGTGGATCCGAAAAGGTTCATTATAAAATATCCATGCCGCATCTTTGGCTGTTGCTGATCGATTGTATGCCGTGCACCATGTTTATTTTCTTAGTTTATCAATAATATTGAAGGTATTATCGTTGCCGTTTTTGGCCTTGGACATGTATTTAAAATCCACAACTAAATGATGCCAAGGCCGTAAAGAAATAGGGAGAGGTTGCAAAAGACTCGGAGTTTTATCTCTTGGAATCTTAGCAGACTTGCATGAACAATTTTCAACATATACATCGATATCTCCGTTCATATTAGGTCACCAATACTTTTTACACAGTAGTTTACGTGTCTTATTTCGACCTGAATGGGCTGTCAATATACGGGTATGAAGATCTTCAATAATTTTTGTGCGCAGATTCTCCTTAGCTGAGACAACTAGACGCCCTTTGTATAATATATAATTCTTTAAGAAACTCCAATTCGTTTCATTTTTTACTGCCTTTTCTCTACATATACTAAGATATGGATCATGACGGTTTATTTCTAAAAGTTTTTCTGTTAATATTACGCCAGATAGAGCTGGCACCTCATCCTCTGTATCAAGAATACATAAGCTACTGTTTGGCAGAGATGAAACATTATTGAGACTGAGCGCAAATTCATTTTTGCGTTGTGTGTTTTTAAAAATTGACATTGTTCATTCATATGCTTGCCTGTCTTTCAATGTCTGCATATCAGAGGCTTTTCCTGATAGAGAATCAGCAATACTATTTTGAGATCCGGGACGATAAGTGGAGATACAAAGCTTGCTTAATTAGCCTGTCTCTGATTCAGTAACCTCTAAGTCATAACGTGTTCCAAAGGCTGATAGTCGGTCACAATAAAGAATGGATCAATTCGTTGGAGCCGGACTAATTCTGCCCGTCAAGTTTCTAAAGCTCGAATGATTCCAAGGAGTTCTTTGTCGTATATAGGGTGTTTAAGCTCCGCCCCTTTCAGAGATTCTGAATAAAAACCAGTTGGGTACCAGTTATCATCACTATATTGCTGTGAAAGAACATCAGCAATCACACCATTAGATGCATCGGTTTCTAGTTTGGTTGGAAGTGAATGATTGAAATATTTTTGAACAGGCGTCATCGATAAAGCTAATTTCATTTTTTAGAACGCTTCTTCTTGCTCATCAGTTCATCTCCACGGCTCATCTTTACGGATTAGAATAGCCAAGGGATTTGAAATTCTGCTGTATCCGTTTACAAAATCATAAGAAAAATTGGATCTCTTTAAATTTAGTGGGACTCTTCCAGCACATAATTGCTTCTATTTTATTTTGGTTAACAGAGATCCCATCAACTCTTTTAATAAAGCCTAGATATTTGGTTTTAGAAACATGATATTCACATTTATCGAGGTCTGCTTGCAAGCCTGTGTTTCGCAAACTCTCTAGAACCCATGTGACACGCTATCGATGATTTTCTAAGTAATCCGAATAAATCAAAATATCTTCAATATATGCATGGCAAAATTTGTCTAAATTATCTCGTAAGAGATCATTGATAAAACGCTGGAATGTAGATGGTCCATTTGCCTGGCCAAATGGCATAACTTTATATTTAAAGAACCCATATCTTGTCCGAAATGTTGTGAGCTCTTCATCTTCAGATCCAACTAATCGTGCTCTGTGGAACGTGTGCTTGATGTCGATTTTTCTTAAAATTTTGGCACCCGATATCTGAGATATGGTCTCTTTAATGAGTGGCAAAGGGTATTGATCACGTTTAGAAGCTGCATTTAACTTCTTGTAATCGACACAGAATCTTACTTCTCCATTTGCTTTAGGAACGAGAAGTACTGGTGCTGCCCAAGGGGCTGGGCTACTTTCGATAAAACCTTTTTTAAGACTTTCAGTGATATATTTACGACAGACGCTCATAGTCATAGACTCAGTAGAGACAATAAAATTAAAATTTACGACAGACTTGTAGCTCTTCTAACGACATTTTGTAAAGTGGAATGGATCCCAGATCCTCTGGCTTTGCTCCATCATTTAAATTTATGCGGTGGTCGATATAGCAGTGTTCAGGCAATCGATACGAATTATATTTACTAAAGCTTATTAGGAGATTGTGATATTCTGGAGGAACTTCATCGCGAAATTTTTGTTGTAATTCAGCGTTATCGAATGGAAATCTTTTTTTGATATTGCTAGACTGAATCTCAGTAATTAAGCTATCAAGTTCAAGGAGGCATGTAACATGTACAGGAGTGTTGCTATTTTTTATCGATTTAAGAAAGGCTGTGGAACCAACAATTTGAATATCAATAGATCTCAAGCTATGATTGGTAATTATTTTTGCTCTATCTTCTGGAATTCTTATACGGTCACGAAGCCTATTTGAACGAAGAGGCACTCCTGTTGAATCATGTCTCTGAGGAAGAGATTGGTTATTTTTCAACGGAGTTTTGGCATGAAATTTTTCTTGTTTATTAGTATCATATTCTGGAATTCTAAATTTATGGCCTTTTTCATCCAGAAGAATATCTCTAGATGTAGTCACTATTGGCCAGTTTCGGTACAAATTTTTTTTCTCACGACAATCGATTATAACGCCGTGCTGTTCGAACCACTTTATTCCTAAAATGAGGTCGTGTTTCATGTTAATCCTAAAAAATGGCACATTTTTTATTTCCAGACAATCAATTCTTAAGTTCATAACCAAGGCAACATCAGTTAGTTGTGTAGCTTTACCGTCAAAGCCTGCTGCAGGGGAGGGTAAGAACATTGTCACGCGTTGCGGTCTTAAATATTTTAAAACTTTTTTAGCCATATCTCGGCTAATGAAAAGATAGCCGCTTGCTCCCATATCAGGAAGAGCATTAGAAGTTGTTAATGAAAGTCTATTGCATGCTAAAGTACATGTAACAGTCCACGACTCTCCGCCTAGTCGGTGCATCAAAAATTCTTTATCATTAACCTCACAAACTAAATTCTCTTCTCTAATACAGTTCCCCAGGAGGGAGTCAACTTGCCCTAGGGAAATCAGTTTTTTGGGTCAGAGCATTGATACTCATCGAGGGCATTATTATTCGATGCTAAACCTTCAATAAACCTATTTCTGGGAACATTTTTTCATACAGGCTATTTATACGTTCATTTGTTTGTAGTTCATTCCGCGTCTGAGATTTGGAGTCCACTCAATCACTTGACTTATGACCCTTTTTAAAGCAAGTCAAACAAAGACCTTCTTTCATAGCCTTATGAAATTGCTCTCGAGAAGGAGCAGACTGTCTTAGTAGATCTGGCGGGTTCAATTTTTTACCACCTTGGCTTAGATTATGGCCTAATCCATTTCGACTGTTGGTAGCATTACTTAAAGCCTTATTTGTTTCACGTCTGGCCTGTAATTCGGTATTGGCAGAAGCAAAGGTAAAATTCAGCTTAGCAGCCAGCTTAGAAATAATATCAAAGTCAATATTTTCATCTAAAAATAATAAGGCCAAAGCCTTCTGGAAGATTAGAGAAATACGGCGCTCAAATGCTGATTTCCATTCCGATCGAGGCTTTTGCAGCTCTGTGGCTAGATGACAAAATGCGTTTCGAAATCGAAGGTAAGATACATCGTTATTTTTATTACCATATGATTCTGGATCAATCATGCGCAACTTATCCCACTCAATTTCAGCTTTTCTTTTTCTATCTGGATCACCATACTGGGCCTCTAGATGATCAAGCATACTGGTGGCTGACGTGAAGCGTTCAGGATTACTAATTTCAAGAACGGTACAGTTTCTCTTGGAGCATTTCCGGCTAACCGACGCATAATGTAGTTGATTTGATGGTCAGTTGTAGGGAACCAATCGGTATTATCTCGCAGACGGGCCTCCACGCCTAATCTCCATCCATCAAAATCTAATTTAACCTTTCCCACTTCATCAAAGAACTAGCCCGGATCATCTACTCTAGCAGAAAGTTCAATTTTCGTTCCCTTTTCAGTATACTAGGTGGAGGGAGTTCCAGAATTCTCTAGAATGGGGGCAGAAAGATTACGTCCCCGAATCATAAGATCGGCGACCCCATGATTTGTCTCAGCTAGTTGTTGGTTAAGGTCTACAATTTTTTTTACGGATCACTAGCTCTGTCATTAAGGAGTAATCGGGGTCTTTTTGATTGGAAGAGAGTTTATCTTTCAATGACATTAACATGTTATAAAAAAATGTTTGATTGTGATCAAGATACTGAGCTATTTCATGGAGACTATAGATCTCAGTCATAAGAACCATTAAACCTAATGACCGAAATTTGAATTCTTGAAAGAGAGCTTCCAGATTTTGATTTAACTCTTTTTTAAACAAATTCAGGTCCATAAGTTTGGCAGAGTTTGGCCATAATTTCTTGCCATTTTCAGTGAAGGGTCGAAACGGGAAAGCTGGTCCTTTAGCGTCATTGCCATATTTAGTAGCCAGATCAATAACACCGTTTTGGATCATAGAATTAAGAGATTCTATAGTTATGTCGTACCTGCACTCCCCAAATTTTTCTGGGGGTACGTCGTCAAAAAGGTTTTATTCTTCCAGTCCTACGAAAACATTTTCTCCGAGTCTTGAGCGTCGACGAGCGTGAGCTGTAGGATCGCGTTTATTCAAGCATATTATTTTTTCTAAATCTTTTATGTCAAAAGTAACTTCCTTTCGAGCTGATTCAAGATATACATTATATCTATCGGAGTCCCGAGCCACAATTTTTTAACAGGTCTTATTGATACGCGTCTACACTTGGCCAAATCTTCTAGAAAAGTTAGGTTTGACGAAAAAAAATTAAATATTATTTTGTATATTATGTTGAAATAGTTTTGAATAATGTCACAATGCAGCGGGACAGAGAGACAAAGCAACAATTTACCCAGTGCAAAATATGGAATTCAAAACTATCAAAAGAGAGAAAGTAAACAACAGCATCTATTTACATAGATACCAACGAGTCAAGCTGGTCTGTGCATATATCACGTGACTTGTGACAATGCATAAGCCACACAACACGCCGTGTCGTTACACATTTCTTGTGTCGCCAGAGTACCTGCAACTACATGCGCACAACGTTTGCATCAGCGACCTGGACACACAGGTCAAACGGAACTAAAGAAAACGGCTCAGATATCAAAAGAGCTAGAAGGAATTAATCTCAGCGAGCTTACCACATGTGAGACTTGTCATTTGAGCAAAGCTCAGAGATATGTCTCTAGAGAACGCAGACCAACTCCTAATGAACCACTGGATGAAATTCACATAGATACAGTTGGAAAAATTCCCGCTGCAGTCAATAAGCTTCAATATTCCGTAATTATAACAAATGCAAAAACTCGAATGCGCTGGGCACTCTTTGCTCAGACTAAGGATCAATTTGCGCTATTTTTAGTACAATGGATTGTAACACAACCACACCAATACGGCAAAAGAGTGCGAGCAATTTTCAAGGACGGAGGAAGTGAATTTCACTGGATCAAAGCTCACTGTGAAAAATACGGCATACGGACTGATGTATCAGCTCCACTGTTATAGTAAAAAGTCATGTGATACCGTGCGCGTAGCTACACACGACCCACTTTTAAAATGTATATATATTTATTATATGTCAGTCATTAGGACTTTCTTTCTTCATAGATTAAAATCATATTATTGTTTTGCCTACAATCAGGGCCTTTCCTGATCTAATGCTATCACATTGATTTTAATCTATCTACCTATTTATTTATTTATTTTTCTAAAATAAAAAAAATAAAAAATTCTAAACCCCTCGTAGTCAGCGACGTCTCGCAATCATATGAGTAGTGACGAAAACTTTAATCTTGAGAATATCCTCCGTGAAATT
>QVIK01000095.1:0-91803 GCA_003957845.1 Oidium heveae | reverse complement strand
AAAAAAAAAAAAAAAAAAAAAAACATACATGGAGTCTAACACTACCTCCAAGTCGAATTATTAGCTTTATGAAAGGTAGCAAGCAGTCTAAGTGAGAGTCACTCGACTTGAAGCTATGTAATGTATCGTGTGTGTGACTAGAGTAATTGTAGTCGATTTCCTTTATGCAAGGAAGAAATGAAGAAATATATATATATATATATATATATATAAGTGAAGTATTTAAATACCCAGGCACTTTTCGAGTTTTTTTTGGTAACATGTCATCTTCATTTAAAAAGGGGCCTACGGGTTTCCAATTACATTCACATCATGGTGTAAATTAAGTTGACTAAGTGGTGCTAACCAACCCGCACCAAAATGGACGCCATATACAAAACATAATTATGGTAGTAATGGGGCACATCGCGCTCGCGTTAAACTGCCTGCACCATAGTTTTAACTGTACTTGATATGGATTTTGGCACAGTTGCATAGCTACAATAAATCCTGAAATAAATGTATATGTATGTGAGATGACCACGATACTCTTCGAAAAAACGAAAACGAAAATGGAGTCTATTTAATCAAGCTCAGTTTGTGCAATTACTTCCAAGATCTCTCGACTTTTACTTTATAACCTCTTTTATTGAATACAAGATCAGATATTTAGCTCCCTGGGGGATTAAGCATTTCTAATAATGATTAATGAAATTCTTCCCTTTTCAGAGACGGAGGATGATGTAAATATAATCATCCCCGATCTTGAATGTTAGACTAATTAGCGATACAAGATTAGATTTTCATAACAAATATTCTCCGCCCCTCACTGGCAATATGAATTAACGTGTATGTAGCGAAATATATATCCAAGTCAGTATTGTATGGATTTAGACTGACTGTTTTTAACTTGGAATTACCCTATTAATAAGAATAATAATTGATGCGGCAACGCTCAAGTGATATTTTCTAGTTTAAACAAGACTTTCATTCATCTATCGTGTGACTTAGTGTTTTGGACATGCCATATACAACATAATAATTCGTTTCAAAGATTAGAGAGATAAAACCTCACTTCATAATACAGGTTAAATTGCGTCATATTTTTACTCGATTTATTTCAAGCGCTTAACTCTCACTTGATATTCGCCATGCCCGAAGTGGCAATCCTTGCAATCGTAAAACAGCCGGTTTAATAAATCCCCAAAAAGTGATTACGCCGATAAGGACACATATTATATTTACAATATAGTAACCATCTCTTTCCACGGTACAGATACCGGCACCTTGAGTACAACGATCTTTTTCCGCAGTCAGAGAGCAAGAAAAAGCCGAAGTCACAATGGGACCACGCAAAGACTCAGATAGCTTGAAAGAAGGGGTGTTGGATAAAGGTGCAGGTATACAGGTTGCCTTAGTGAAGAGATCAACTAGCTTTAGAATGAAGAAACGCGGGAAAGTACCGCCTAGGTTAGAGACACTATTTAGATTGTTAGTCAGATTTGAGGAATATCCGTCACCCAAAGTACGTACGTTGCTAGTAAAGTCATATATGTACCACCAATAACGGGATCAGCAATTTTGGCATGAAATGCAGAGACAGCAACAAACATAATAGTACTTGTAAATGTGCTGAATATGTGCTCCGCAATTACCACAAGAAGATAGCCTACTCCGACTCCATTCGATGGAAATAATACTACGGTGATCTGTGCAATTACAGCTGCAATCAAACGACCAACAAATCCCCAGCACCATAGGCGCATTGGAGAGTAAATTGTAGACCATTTACCAGCATAATAGCCCAGACCAATTTCAAAGGGAAAATCTATCAAAACAGTTAATGCCATATCCTCTTGTGAGAATCCTTTATCTATTAATTTCAAATTAGTAGCACTATCATTAGCCTGAAATCCAATTTTGGCAATTAGATGAACAATTATAATCGTTTGTATATTTTTCAGCTTGAGAACTCCCCACATAACTTTGTACACGTCCCAAATACCATCCTCATTCTTGGTTTTTTCTTCTTTCCTGAAGAAAGCCAGACCAATGGTAATAATGATATACATCCAACCCCAGAATTGTAGATAGCCAGATAATGTCATTATACCCTCGGGAGAAGGCTGTTTACGGAACCAACGATTTGCGAAGTCAGGTGACTCGAAAGCAAGAAACACCGTGTAGGACATGAATTGACCAGCTGTCAAGCCTACTGTTTGTGCCGTAGAAGCGTAGGATATATTGCCAGGCGTAAGAAGTGTGAGAGCCCAACCATCCACCGCTATATCTTGTGTGGCACACATGAAGACCAAAAAGAACCACCAAAGGGTAAATGACCATATTCCTGCTCCATTATCTTCTTCGGCACTTTTCATCATGTCTTTGGCCCGTGTTCCCAGCCAGATCATTCCTATACCAGACAAAAATTGAATAGGCAGGATCCATGACTTTCGCCTGCCAATTTTCGGTGACCAACATGCATCAACAATAGGACTCCATAAAAGCTTGAGCGAATATGGATATGAAGCTAAACTGAATACCCCTAAAGCTGAATAGCTCATATGTGGCTTAAGAAGAAATGGCACGCTACCAGTCGCTAAGCCAATTGGTATCCCTTGTAGAAAGTAAAGTATCACCAGAAATACAACATTTCTTTTCTCCTGGGGAAGTAACTTAGAGGGACTATCATTATTGGTAGATTGCTTCTTTGGAACAAACTCGTCATCTGAGAAATATTCACTCTCAACAGGGCTTGTGCTAAGATCATACGAGTTGCTGTTATTTCCTAAATCTCTTTCAAAACCAGATCTTCTCCTAGGTTTCTGAGACCTTCTCCCTCGGGATTTGGCACCCATGGAGGGGCTTTGTTCGTCAACTTCCTCCTCGATATCGCTCTCTCTTTGAAGATTTTGTTCGCCCTCAAGATATCTATTTCTCTCTAAGTCGTGGCCAATACTAATCTCTTCGAGCTCTTGTTGGTAGATGGCAGGATCAGAATCTAGATTTTTATTCGCTCTCACTGGAAGATAGTTGCTGATTGAGGGATACATCCATTGGTTGTTTGTAAAATGTGTTAGGGCTAGACTAGTTTAGTAATGCTAGATGAGCCTTTACCAGCTAGCCTAGTTGATTGCTAAGAAGAGTAAATGAGGAAGAGAGAGACGGAATTGAAGTATAATCACAAATGAGAGGACTACTGCTGGCTTGGTAAGAAGACAAACGTCAGTTAGAAAAAGGCATTACGATGGATGCTGAAACAATAACGCCCTATGTCATTGCGC
The DNA here is from genome assembly GCA_003957845.1 of Oidium heveae. NCBI lineage: Eukaryota > Fungi > Ascomycota > Leotiomycetes > Helotiales > Erysiphaceae > Oidium > Oidium heveae. Next base: position 88,540 of record QVIK01000095.1, on the reverse strand, counting down.
GGCCACCTATGCGAATTTAACAATGTAGTCTTTTAAATTGATTACATATTATAATTTTAGTTTTCTTGTCTCAGCAATGATTGACGTTCTTTATGATTTAATATATGCCTAGTGTAGCGCCAAAATATCAATATCTAATATTACAGTTAGACTTTTTAAAGTTGCACCTATGGCAGTATAGAATCATTTTTAATCTGAATTATGATTCAATCACGAGTGGAAGTGTTAGAGGAAGATCATGATCCAGTGAGTTTGGAACTTGATGAGGAAATAAATGCTTTACAATCTCAAAGTAAATATATGTCCATAATATTAATTCTTAATACACGCGTTTATTGTTATCAGTTTCTGCTCTTAAGGCGCAACGGTCTCTTCAAGTCTCCACTATATTATCATTCCAAAGCACCTTGTCAAGTTTAGAACATCTTTCAAAGCAAAAAGAGACATCAGAACTCATTGATTCGTTTCTTCTTTCAACGGCTAAAACACAAAATGACCATAATCAAACAAATCTACATCGTATTTGCGCGACTATAACCTCCTTCACGGTCCAAGATCCCGACCCTAATGCTGTAAACCAAGGTTACCTTCTAGCCCTACGTTTTGATATCAGTGAAAGTGGGGAATTCATACGGCCATACTATGTTATGCTCAATAAACCGTGGAATGGAGAGAAAAATATGTTGCTGAGTATTTATCGGCACACATTACCACCTGCTATTCCTCTCACAAATCTTGCTGAAAAGTATCTCCCATCTAGTAAAAACCAAGTATCTGTCGCAACTGAAGCCACTGGAGAAGTGCCAAAACAATCTCTCCTTCAATTCGCTCGAGCCCTACGAAGATGTATTGTAGCATACCACAACCGCTTATCTATAATAAACAATCTCCGTACAAGTTTCGGTCTTGATAGAAACGATGGTAAAGAAATGACCAATTATGGAGAAATCCTTCTGGATATATCAGCTACAGATTCCGAGATAAGAAATATACGCCTAGAGTGGGCAGATGGGCGAGTTGGAAAAATAGTAGTTAATGAAGATGGCGAAATCAAGAAGTGTATTGTAATTAGTGAGGGAGGCAGAGATAGAGCGACTGAAAGAGCTTTATATGGCGGAATACAGAATCTAGGTGAGAAAATAAGGGAAGAGAATAGCAAGAGAGTTGAATCAATATCGACTACCGATGACTCCGACTAAATTTGTTATCCCGACACTTTAATCTATGATGGAAAATATTGAATCATTTATTTGAGTCTCAAAAGCATTATTCCGGTGAAATTTATATTAAATCGCCTTTCGACACTTTTCACTAGCACCCTGCTGCCCGCGGCATACTAGAAATTCACAGAAGATAAGGTTGGGTTATATTCTAGTCAACTTCTTCCTTAAAAACAGATCTCAAATTTGATATCAAATGACTACTATTTCTCTTGATTCAAGAGATGAAAATTATGAAGAAATACAGAAATTCAAATTAATTGGCCGTTAGAAAAAAAACTCCAGGCATATCTATCCGTATCGATAGAGAACGTTTCCGAACCCCCTGACCCTCTGACAACCGAGTAGGTCGTTGTCTTGGATTTGAGTTCAGGACTGTCAGAAATATGGTTGATTGTTTGTTTTTCGTCAGAGTGGGCCAGCCCACGATTCTCAATGGCGACGAAATATGTTTAAAGAATATCTAGAATACTTAATTCCCCAACCTCCAGCAATGTCCAATTGCTGCCGAAATTTTTTCCAATACCATTACATGCTATCTATTTACATCACGTCGAAAAGATAGAAATGTATTCACCTTGACCTGAATGTTGCAAGCCGAAGGAAAATCAAACGGGAAAATTAGTATTTATTAAATTTATCAACTGATATCTATGCTACTAGTCTGGGTCCCCTGGTCTCACTCAAAAATTACGTTCGCTTACTGGCTGAGGGCAAGCAATGCGTTGCTTTTTCTTCTGTACCCTATCAAACGCGTTCTCAACAACATCCTAATGAATATAATAGGTGACTACGAGAAGAAAAAGGTACAATAACTACTTGAGATATAGAGAGGAGTAATCCTGATTTAATAGTCAAAAAAAAAAGTGTGGTCCGAAAAACGCGCATGTTACAACCATGTACGGCGCCGACTACAAAGCATTCCTTACTCTTTATCGCGTGGGAGCCGCAACAATAAACTTAATCCTGTATCTTCTGATACACTGAAGAATATCTCTTTGTGTGTCATACTATGGGAATGCCATATAGTATTGAATCTGTCGTAGTGCTGTGAACTCAATCTTGCGTTGTACCTTTCTTCAGCCAAATGCATCACGTAGGTGGGCAAAACAATGCGATATTCTAGAGAATGTTTAAGTTCAAGAAGAAAAGCAATGAGCATTAAACTTGTTGAAGGTAATTTTAAAATCTAACTATGATTTATAGATCTACATATACATTCTGTATTTATGTTTCTGTTAACGAAATTTCCAACCGAGTCGTTCTAGGATTCATTATGATGGTTTTCTTCGAGAAGATTCGATTGGTTTCTACAAGGTTATCTTCAATTATTACTGTTACAAGCTATTTTACGACCGCATAAATACAAGAGAGATTCCAAGATATTCCATATTTATGGTTCTGGAATCTTCTTCATTAGTGTTGCGGTATGTGCTAGAAAGCGTATGTTACAGGCACCAATCGAGTTGCTAGCTATTACAAGCCCCCTTGTTATTCTCAAAATAACAATTTTATTATAAACGGTAGTCCTTCAGCCCCATAATTTATTTATTCAGCGTATGATTTTGGTACGTTCCGATTACGTTTGGATCTTTTTTGCATCATTATATGCGGTTCAGCTTGACCAACATACGTCCCTGCATCCATTTTGGTGGCACCATCAGAATATTTAATAAGACCATATTTTTTTTTTTCAAATTTGTCTAGGGCTTTGTTATCTTTATGTATTCAACTGGTTTCCAAGAAGAATCTTTCCATCTTGTCCATTTAACTGATGCTTACATGAATTTCCCTCGACCACAAACAGTTCTTGCTCGCAAGATGGAGTGTAATTCAAAACCATATCGTAGAAAGAGTGGACTGAGTCCACCGATTGCTGAGTTAGAAAGTCCATTTAGTGCTAGCTGAGCAAAACGATGAATGCCATCCAGTTTCTTGGGGCATAGCATGTAAATACTCGAAGGTACTTGTAAATCTCTTGGTTCGCAAGTTCCCTCGCATTTTCCCGTGGATAATATACTGTCGTGGGACGTTGAGATATCCCTATTAGCTGACAGAATGTCCTTCAGATATCGAGGGAATTCGTAATGTCTATAATAACGATTAATAAAAATTTCTGTACATTTTTGACGTCATTGAATTGATACCGAAAGCGAATCTATCTTTCGATAGACGATCTGTAATGACCATGATATTAGTGCAACCCTCCGAGAGGGGTAGATCTGTAACAAAATAAATTGTCAGATGACTTCCCATATGCTCCAGGATAAGAAGCGAGCGAAGAAATCTAGTTTTAGCTTCATGCCAGATAGAAGTTCTTCCACATACGTCGCAATTCCGAATGAATCTCCAGACAGAGTCTCTTAATTTAGGCCAAAACCAGCGTCAAAGGATTGTCTCAACTATAGTATTTTTCCCTGGATGACCGGTAGGATGGCTATCGTGTATGTTCTGTAAAATTACTGTGCGTAGAGATTCAATTTCTAGGACTAAAATCCTATTTTCTCCATCTCGTAGGACATTATTTGTAGTTACACTAAACTCTGCTGTATCATGTGTAAGCTTGAGTGCTAAATCAGATGGAAAACTTCGTTCTCTAGCCGTAACAGCGTTTCGTGCTCTTCGCCACTCTTTGTCAGACATAACACCTCTTTTCCACAGTTCCTGTAATTCATCATTCTCGAACAGTCTATTTTATGCCATTGGATCAACTGATGAAACCGAATCGTGTCAAAATAGGGCATCTAGTCTTTCAAAGGCAGTTTTAGGTCGCCTTATTAGTTCAAAATTAAATTTATGAATTGAATCATTATATCTTACTTGACGTTCGTTTAGAGGACGTTCAGTGGAAAAGTAACTCAAATTCTTACAGTCAGTAAAAATTTTAAATGGCTTTAAAGCAGATTGCAATCCAGCCTGTCATTCTTTTAGATAGGATATAATAGCTAGCATCTCTTTATCGTAAATAGGGTAATTGACTTCAGCTCTATTAAGTTGTCTTGAATAATATGCAATAGGTCTAATACATCTATTTTGGTCGAGTTGAGATGGACATCTGCCAAGGGCAAATCGTCAACAGTCGGTTTCCACTATTATATCCCGATCGGGATCCCATTGAGCTAGTACCGGTTTGGACGCAAAGATTTTCTTTATGCGAATATACGCAACGTTTTCTTCCTTTTCCCATCTCCACTCTGTAATATTTAGTCAAAGCAGCTAAGGGCCCGACTGTATTCGAAAATCCATTAACGAAACGTCGATAGAAGTTAGTGAGCCCCAGAAATGATCGAACACCATCGACCGAAGTTGGTGACTGCCACTCCGTAATTGCTTTAACTTTTAAAGGATCAACCGTTATATTGTTTCCGGCCTTAACTATAAAACCCAAGTATTTAACCTTTTGACTTAAAAATTCGCATTTATCCAAATCTAGGTACAATCCAGCTTTTTCGAGCTAACCCAATATACTACCTACAGTTTTCCAGTAATCTTCCTCAATACCGCTCTTATAAGCTAGAATATTGTCCATGTTTGCATCCAAATCAAGATGCTCATGTAACTGTTCATTAATTTATTGTTGAAAAGTCGCAGGAGCGTTGACTAAACCGAATGGGGTTACTAGCCACTCAAATAGTCCCAGACGGTATCGAAAAGCGGTCATCTATCCGTTACCATCTCTGATACCAATTCGGCGAAATGCGGACTTTACATCTAGTTTTGTTAACCATCTAGCTTTGGATAGTTGACGTAGTGTCTACTTAAAGAGAGGTAATAGATATCAGTCAGGAACCGTGATGGCATTAAGGCCTCTGTAGTCTACACAAAGTCGAAGTCCACCATTTGACTTACAAGCAAATAAAAAAGGCGAGGCAGCGGATGAACGACTAGTTCTTATCCAACCTTTCTTCAGCAAATCTGTTGAAGTTTTTCGCAAAACGAGCAGCTCTTCTCTGGAAATTTTATACAGTGACCTCCAGGATGGTGATAATGCCTTCCCATTTTCTTTTCTTAAATTAATTGTGTGGTCAAGCAATAGCCTTAAAGGCGGCTACTCGTCGGCACCTTTTTTATCTGAGAACAAGTGGGTATATTCCCTTATCTATTACGGCAGTTTTTTCCTCGCTTCGTTCACTGTCACCTGAGGCTTTGAGCTTAAAGCTTTGTTAATATCTTCTAGTTAAACCTTACAAGTCGTCTTCATCAAATAACTCTAAGTTCAGCGGTTCAATATGTGCAATATTTATATTCCTCTTTTTTTGGTTTGGATTTATGGATGGTAATATTCTACATACTTTGGGGGAACAACTCTTCCTCTCGCATCTATAATAACGTCCTTCTTTCAGCTTTTTTATTTGATCAGGCGACTTCAACTTCGCTCGAAGAGACTTTCCATTAGGTCCCCGCAAAACTTCTGCTGAATTGACTCTGCTCATAAAAGTGTCGCGATAGGAGTCGATCTCGCTCATCAACCCTCTTTCCTTCCCAGAAACTGACCATTCTGTACTTAAGTCACCATTGTCATTGTTTTCTAAAGGCTTCCTCATTACTTTCTGGCCTCCTGTAACCTCTCTAGTACCCAAATACTGATAATTATTTGACTCTTTTGACAACTCGTCAAGTTGTTGTGCGATTTGCCCAACAATTCGAAGTCATTCGTAATAATTATTTGGGGCAAGCTTGAGTGTCTAGTCAAGTTTTACAGTGAGCAAACTTAATTTAACGTCTTCTGGCCACCCATCTCCATGAGCCTCGGTCAATTTATTGGCCCATTGAGAAAAGAATTCCATCTCTGCTTGGCTCCCATCTTCGTATCTGTCAATTCTGCTCGGGCTCGATCAACTTTACTCTGGTCCCAATTACTAAGATCAAGGAAAGCTATGAAATCCTCTGGATTTTGTTTACCATCTAGGCCCCCGGATTCAAAAAACGCTCCAGCCTCTCTTTGGGCATTTCCTCCTAAAGGATTATAAATGGAAAAAAACATACGAATCTTGGTATTGGAATTTATTCAAATTGCTCTTTAGGATAGCCAAAAGTGATCTCCACGCGCTATATGTTGCTCGATCTCCTTTGTAAATAGGAAACTTTGTGTTTTCAACTTAAAATTTCTTTTCTCGAGATCTAGCATTCACCTTAACCTCAAACGGCCCAGAGTAGCATCATTTTCCAAATAAGGAGTCAATATCAAGGAATTAACTCCTACTTATACTGGAGGTGAGCACCAGGATATGAAAATCCAAAATGCCAGTATGGATATCCATCACAGAACGCCAAGAATATGATATTGGCAAGCCATTAATGGGAAAAGAGAAGAGATGAGGTGCTACGAAGGGCAAAGTACAGGTCCTATAAAGCCATGATGAATAGCCAAGAAGATATGGCTAGAAGCACACAGTAGATCCTTCACGAAAGTTGGATAAAACAATTCAGAAAAGCTAGCTCAAAGAAAATTCTATGCCATCTTATTCTACCAGAACAGCAAATAGACCCATGGCTAAATTATAATAAATATTCGCGATGCCCAATTAAGATTTTTAATATGCTTTACCGGAGTTATTTGTTCCAAATATAGCATAAATAACAGGCTCTTGAGTTTTAGATACAAGAGCTGATATAGTCCTACGAATATATATCGCTTGAACACGTAAATTTTCAGCCGTATGCCTCTCATGTCAATATAAATTTATTTGCTGATCAAGTAACTTTGACATGGACACAAATTTTTCCGGATCATATCGCTAGATAATGGAATTGGTACGATGCCAATGATAATAAACTCAATGCTGAGTGACTATCTCCAGACCAGAGATACTGGACGGTTGGAGTTCGTTATAAAGTTCAGCAAGAGTCTTGGTTATGAAATGCAAGTTGACAAACTCCGAGGCCTCTTTTGGCAACCGAACATCAGCATATGGTATGTGGTAATCATGCTGCCAGAACAAATACTGCAAATTTCACATGTAAATTTAGTAAAATTGTGCAGAGTTCACATGTCATATAGTAGCCAAGGTGATACATAAGGTTATAGTAGCTTTGGTAGATAAAAAGCAAAGGCAAGTTATATGTTGTGTAGTTTCTCTTCTTCCGACGTTGTTTGACATGAAATTGAGCACATCTTAGAGGGGATGTCAACCCTGCCCGTTACCCTTCGTAATAGCATGAAGTCACCCGTCTAATTTTCGACAGGAGACGTTGGGATGTTTTCAATTTTGACTTGTGGATCTTGACTATATTTTAAGTGAATATTATTACTTTCTGTGGAGGTGGTAGACTCTTCGGCAGCTTCGGCTCGAAGTGTGGCTGGTTGACTCACAGTTTCCACAGGAAGGTGCTCTAGAGCAGTATATGATGGGATAATGACCACTAAAACGTTTAAAAGACTCTAATGGCAATTGTATTTTGAAACGCCTTGCGATTCCCGATTTATCAAAAACTCTAAAGCCAGCACGAGAGGCTTTTGAAAAGTATGCCATCCAAGTTTTATGTGGAGCCTCGGCTTTATTTCCCCCGTACAGTTTAATAAAAAGCTAGTCAAATAGCGTAGACCAGCTCGACTTCATCAGTAAGCATGGAATTGATCATTTTTATTTGACTCTATACCTTACGAGTAGATAATAGTACAGTAGGGATAATCATTGGAATCCAATTGGCAGCTAGTTCAAGTTTTGCCCCCGATACGAAAAGATCATTCTCTGCGTTTAGAATAACCTCACATGCTTCAGTACTACACGGACTTAAAGCAAAACCCGAGTGTACGGATTTGTTTTTTTCAAACATAGCTAGTGAAATAGCTAGCTTTTGAGCAGTTACTTTACGAATTCCTGCAGTAGATAGCTTGCACCACTCATACTCTAGTGGTAGACGGACAAAGAATCTTTTCTCTACAAGAGCAGTTGTGAAGGATTTTTGCTTATTAGGCTAAGATTGGGTCGTATTCCTCATTGGGGCCACTTGATCTTTATTGCCTATCATTACTCGGAATTTTTCTTATAATTGTGAGCCACAGTAGCCCATATACTCTCACTATTCTGAGAAGTTTAGGGTAAATTAGTGGTTTCTTGAATCATTCGCTCAAATGAAGCTACACTCGTTATTTTTCGGGGGGCTGCAATAGTTACTTTATTTACTATACTTTTGTCTTTTGATGATCCATATCTACTACTTTAAGCCAGTCGAGAGTATGATGGAATTTTGGGAGAGATGGCTGAAGTATCGACCGCTGCAAAGTTAGTATTAGCCAATTGCAGGTATGTTTTGAATACTACAGCTTCTTCTTTTTCAACTTCGTCTTTTTAAAGCATTTCTTATGTGCTTTCTATGCTACTGATCGCAGTTGTACCAATAATTAGATGTACGTGCCCGACTCATTCGCTTGGTTGTCAGATGGCAAAAGTTTCGGCTAGTTCTTTTGGGAGTAATGCATTCCCAATATTAAGGTTGTCGCAACAATTTGTAGTAGGTCTTCCTGAAATTGGACGCATAGATGGGGCAACAGGCATGAGGATATCTCTTCTGTCTGTTGTTTTTGCAGAAGGTTTTAGATTTAACGGAGGTGTAAGCGACGCGAAAGGGGAAGGCAAATCAGGTATTGGAAGGATAGGGGCAACAGGAGGTAATTAATTGCTCGATTTCGTTGAAGGAACTTGAAATCCTTGATATATATTTATTGCATCAATCATTCTTATATCATGTCCTAAATTTTCAAATCTTTTGTTGTTGTGAAGGGACCCGAACAATTACCACATTAAACCATCTTCTTTTCTGAATTTATAAATGGCCATATTGAAGTTAAGTTCGCTCAATATTTTTTGGATCTGAGAAATGCTAAAACTGCATTAATATTAGGTTAAATGTTAAAAACGCTTAATAAACTTGCTGAACTCATATTTGAATACCTCTGCTATGTGAACTTGATAATAATCTGGTGAGTTTTTGTTTATTGTTTGTATTTAATAATGAATTCATGGAACTTTGAGATAAAACAAAAATTATTATCCTCAAAATTATTTATAGAAGGTTAATTTGGATTTGATTAAGTGTTAATATATTTTTTCTTTTATCAAACGTAATTTCCCAGTAGGCGCCTATTAAAGATACTTTTAATAGTAAACTTTTCTCCTCGCCACTAAAAGATAGAGTTTTGATATTTTCATAAATGAAGAAAGCAATATCCGGTGATTAATTCACCCAGTAAGAATTTTCAACATCTTCACAGATATTGAATGTATTTATCATCTAGTTGGTGTGATTCTTTTTTAAATTAGATTACATTTGGTTTGGATTAGATTGGATCAATTACCGTTAGATATCAAAATGCCCACCTGGAGGCACTGTTCGGTACGAGCAAGCAGCCCAATCACAGCCCTTTTTATATACAGTCGTACCCCACCAATTCCAGTTTTCTGAAATCCCAGGGAACACCAATCCAAAGAAGATAACAACAAGCCCAATAGCCATTCCAGAGTCAAGACCAGCAGAGAGTGTCATCGTATACTTAGCCCACCACTTACTATAACGGTTCTTAATAACATAGTTAAACAAGTAACAGACGAGAGCCCAGACAGAAAAGTTGAGGCCTGTAGCTGGAGGTATCCAACATAAACTACCGAAGAGCACAGGAAGATTGATTTTGCGAATAATTGATGTACGACGGTTGCGTGCATAAAGCCATAAAATAAAAGGCAAACTAGCACCTATTGGGAAGCACCAAATAAGGCTACGATAAGTAGCATTCGAACCAAAAAATTCCTTCGGGCCAACGACGCCCCAGAGAATGGAGCCATTAAAGTGAACCTTTGCGAAGGGGCAGATAAAACCATTTGGAGCTTCAGGGGTACAGACCTTCGGAATATTGGCAAAAATCCAGTTAAGGACAGAAACCTGTGTCAGAGAGGAGATAACTGTGGCAGCCATCTGTACTGAAAAGAATACTCGTGGTGGTATTTTCATATAGTGACCTAGTTTAAGATCTGCACTGAATTTTATCCCTTGAGCAGATGAAACGTAGCCGAATATTACAAAAATCATATTGGCAACTGGTCTACCTGGGAATAAAGTGCCACAAACAAGTTGACAAATTATGTATATTGAAGGTTGTTGATTCGTGATTGCCATAATAATGCCAATCGGAACAAAAAGAATACCACATATTCCTATAGCTAGTAGAAGACCGTACCATGGCAAGTGTACAGGATAACTGATCACATTAGATTTTAACGTATTATATAAGAGTTACTTACTATTCACACACAAAAATAGCAGCGCTAGTTGTTGAAAAGAATACCAACAAATACCAAGAAATAGGCGCATCTTTATAGCGCTTCATCAGACGATTATGGATATCTTCTTCAAATATAGAATTTTCCATGTTAGATTTCATGTTTCCGCCTATTTTTGATCCAGAAGAGTCATCTTCATCTTCCATTAATGGTTGATATGTAGAACGATGGTCATCTTCGTTTTTAATTAGTGATTTAATTCCATTTTTCCAAATATCTCTACCGTGCCAGCAAATCGTGTGTGTAATAAGTGATGCAAGAGCAGCAAATTGAAAACAGTAACTTAAGACATAAGTGATTGGTAAGTACACTCGACTGTATTGCTCGTATGCCTCCCTGTCTAAAAGGAAATCAGGTGTTAATATTTTACTAACATCATAAATTTTACCAGTATTATCGAAAAATGATGATGAAAGTATAGGTAGGTAAGAAGAATTAAAAAGATTTGAATAATATGCAATTGGCGCTATAATCCAAAGAACAATGATAAGACCTCCCACCACATTAAGAGCGGCCCAGAACGGTGTTTGAAGCGGCGAGCCAATATAAGAGATCTGTGCCCAGTCGAAAGTCACAGGAAACATCCCAAGTCCTGAAACTACGCCGAATAGGTTGGACACTACAACATTCTTTGGCCAAATCCACGTAACAACACTGAAATAACTCAACGCTGGAAATAGTAGTCCTGGAAGGAAGTAAAATCCAAAGGAGCAGGCCCATACAATGACAAAAAATTTGAGTCTAGTTATCTTCCATCCGTTGGCTATTACGTTTTGCTCTTTATGTAATGAAGAGAACATCGCGACGCTTGTCAGTGTTGCAGGCCATACCATTCCTCCAGGGCGAACAAGAAGCCGCCTTGTAATTCCAGCAAAAGCATATCCAAGAATTTGAGAGGACAGTGTTAGTAGAAGCTGATAAACAATCCCAACTTCTTGGTTATAAAATTTAGTCTGCTCGACAATAACATCGGTGGCAAATGCAAATCCAAACGACACATTGCTACTAACATAAACACAGCAATGTTCTTTTCTATTCCATCTACCTTGCCCTAGCCATAGTCTTAATTTTCGCCAACCATTCTCGTTGTCTTCTTTATATGCTTTAGCTCCATTTATAAATTCATCTATAGGATCATCTGGGTACTTTAGAATCCGATCCCATAAGAGGCCGATTGGATGTGCAAGTAGTAACGCTATGATTGGTTGAATATACACACTTGGGTATCGTAGAGAAAAAATAAGGTTTGCCGAAGAGCCAAGAGCGGCGAAAATCATAGATAAAACCCACATGCGAGGTGTATTGACCGAGAGGGATGGGTTATCACTTGTAGAGACTGAGGCGCGAACCATAGAATCATGAGGGTGATCATGTGAGTCCTCGTTTTGGATAATGGAGGTTCCTTCGAAGAAATCATTCTCATGATTGTTACCTACTCTGAGAGCTAATGAAAGATTCTTAATTCCTTCTATCGCTGGCTCGGTGTCTAGTAATTGAATGGATTCTGCAGCAACTCTCGTGATATTTTCTTCCTTTTTACTTGATCCAACTTCTCTTTTCTTATCTAGTGTATATTTTGATGAGCTTTGTGTCTGCATGTGGCAGCCACGGGTGTCTGCAGATTTCTGCGTCTTTGCCCAGACAGAGGTATGAATATCCCTGTTATTGTATCCTAATTTTGTCTCTTTCTTGCCATTCTTATGTAGCTCAAGGTTATCTTTTGGAACAATTCTTTTATATGTTCGACTAGAATTGGCGTTACAGCTCTCTGTACTGGGCCCTGGAGCTCCATCTAAATGCAGGGATGTTTCCTTCATCAGGATGTCCGACCACCAGTAAATACGTCGTGAAATTACTTCGGTGTGAATTCAATCCTGCTAGGCTTACCATTTGGATTTTTGGTAACAACTTAGTTGGTTAAAGGGAAAGGGGGATTAGTCGCTGCCGAATCATTTTTTTCATTGAGATGATTTATGGCGTTTTCAATCACAGCAATTTTAGAGGAATAAAGCTCTACATTCTTTAGTGCCGATAATGAACAAGAACAAAGCAATTACTTACTGGATTTTCACCATAACAAATCTAACCTACTGGAGTCTCAAGTTAGATGCTCAGCCCCGGGGCTCTATTTTCAATTTTTGACATGGTTTGCTTATAGCTAGCTCTACACTTACTTGCTGCATTGCATACTTATTCAATTAAGCACGAGCCCGGACCTTTCGGCCACCCCTACCTCTCGGCCATCTGAATAAAAAAGACCACATCGACATCGACATAAGAATTATATTTGAATTTTGTTACGTATTTACAATATTCAAAGCTCTGAATGATCAATGATGGATTTTCTCCATGAAGTTTACTGCCTTATGAGTCGAAACTTCTTTATTTACCACCTCCACATTAAGAGCTACAAACCTTTGATCTTGATTTAATTTTATTGCTATCGTGCCTGTGTAGACTGTAGGGTCTCTAATTTCGATCCAGTTCAAAGATCTTTTGTTGCTGCTTAGCAATGATAATATTAGCCTTCTGAAGTAGCTTTACACACTTTCTAAATTCATGTCGAATGTTAGGGATGAGAGACCCTGAAGTTTGAGTAAACTGTTGGATTACATACACCTTTTATTCAATGGGTTACTTGGAGTCTGTATTATATCGCTAGATGGTGATATAGCCCGAATCCTCTACTGTGGAATAGAAGATTAGTAAAGAGCCCGCGAAGATTGTAGCACACTTTGTCAAAGGTTAAGTCCTAGTCCTTGGGTTGCTGAGTATGTAAAGTTAGTTAATAATCTATCTCTGGTTCTATGTAGGGGTGAGCGGGAGTTGTACTTTATACTACAAATAGATGTCTACATGATTCCATTACCTTTACTTTGGATTCCATCTATCATCTTCATTTAATTATAATATATAAATATTATGCAACTGGATGCGATATTATGTCTTTATTTAATTTTTGTGTTATGTGACGGGGCGCGACGCGACTTCTTAGCAATCCTGGCGGACGGTTTTCGTCCCACAGGCATTGTTTACCAAAAAATGTTACAGGGATCAATCGGCTAAACAGTACTTTGTGGACTAAACGGTACAAGACCACAGTATAAAATACTAGGGTACTTTATACAGGAGATCAATAAAGTTATTGCATTAATTTCATTATCACCAAGTTTTATCATAATTGACCACAAAATTCACATTAGAGATAATTAAAATCTTAAACACTGATAAATAATACATAATTCATATGAATAACCTTCTACCCCCTTAAATTTACACATATTGTGGATTCCTTTGTGCAGTTGGCAAAAATGCCACCACTACGTACCGCCAGACGTCGGCACTCGGTGACAGACTATGCCAAGATCCGAATACGACCGTGCTTAATGGAGAAAGTATTAGAGATTGAAGAGATGGTCGTTGATGCAATTGATGCAGCAATAACAGATGGAGTTTCAGAGATATCTGAACTCGAGATAGTTCACGCTGAAGTAGACAGAATAATCGCTCGAGGGCTTGCAGATTCGCTGGGCACTACCTGCAGAGTCAAACAGAAATAGAGATATCGCAAGCAACAATAATATTTCAATAGTGAAAACAAAGAAGTCGATGGATAAACAGATACCTATCGACCCAGAACAAAACCGAACTGTCGAGACGAGGATTCCTAATGAAATCCGAGCCCAGAAAGAAATCCCAATAGAACAAAAAGAGATGGTAGAGGCGGAAAGAAGGCGCGCGGAACAAGCAGTCAATAATATTAAAATGTGCTTTATAGCTATTAATGCAGCAGAGTCATCACTCTCTCCCATGCTGGGAGATGAGAATAAATTATTCATAGACTCACTCCGAGTATACCTTCGGGCGTCGATAGCTCAATTTCTCCAAGTTGGCCCAAGTGCAGCTCCACCTGTTCTTTCAAGGGCTCCGGCTCGTAGTTCCACCATCGATCCAACTACTACACACCATCTTTCCCCCATTCAAATGCCGACAGAGGTTTCAAAAGATAGCTGGGCTATTGTAGCTAAAAGCAAAGGTTTAAAGAATATAAACGAAGGTCAAATGTGGCAAAAAATATGGAAAATTTTGAGCACAGAATAGTTAACATGTCAAACAATTCAACCTCGGTAGGATATAAGGTTGATGACAATGTCAAAACAGCTAAAACGTCAACTGGAAGAGCGAACAAGGTAATCCCCAAAAAGAATCCAAAGGATGATTGCTTATATGATCGCCCTTATCTACGTATACCGCGCGAACATGAGTGGCGCAACCTAACTCCAGCCGGAATTCAGGAAACAGTTATCCAGAAAATGGGATGCTCACCGACACTAATTGACAGAATAATACCTGTCTTATATGGTTATGTCCTTATCGCCAAAGATGAAACGGCAAGAAAATCACTTCTCTCTTTGTCAAATTGTCTCCCTGAGAATTTAAAATTAGAAGAGGCTCGCAGATAGGTCAGCCACATGTTGCCAAATATCCCAGTGAACATCGTGAAACTAGATGGAATCACTACAGTAACAAAGGAAATTATTATCCCGGAAATTAAATGGGTCACGAGTGTAATACTGAAATCTGTTCGACTTAGGGGAAAAAGTAAATTTGGCGCGCCGTATCGTACGTAGCTCGTATTTTTTTGAAAAAGAAAACGCTCCGAAGACAGGATTCAGACTGTTTGATGACCCTGGACGAACCTGTCCCGTAAAGCCTCGAAGAGCCAACTCTAACTGCAAGCGTTATTGTGGCTTTCATGCCATGGGAAGATGATCACACGCTCCAATTTGTGGGAGGTTCGGATCAAAAATGCACTGGGAAAAAGATTGCAAGGCGCCTACCAAGTGTCAAAATTGTAGAGGCCCTCATCGGCCAGAAAGCCGAAGCTGTCTGGCACGCCCCACTCGAGCAGGAGCTCCAACAAAAGAGCAATTGCAAATCATTCGAAATGCTGGCCAATGCGAATATGAAGCAGTGAACTGAGCTTATGCAGGGGTAAATAAAGCGAAACCTGTCGAAATGAGCCAAAATCCCACAATAGAGAATCCCATGCCAGCATCAGACATAGAAACTGTAGCTGATAACAATTCCACGACAGTCATTATGACTGACATCTCCCCCCCTCAATGTTAGGTGGCTCTCGGATCTCTGTTCAGCCTCTATCTGATTCAAGTTTATGTCAATAAATGTTGTTAGAGGAGGAATAACCCATGATATCGTGCTCTCTCGTGCACATGAGTTAGAAATCGATGTTGTGTTAGTACAAGAGCCTTGGTGGTCCAGCAAAACAAAAACACATTCTGGATACACAGTTAACATAACACATGGTGGTCTAGATGTCCAGCCAAAGGCCGTGACTTACATCAGAAATAACGAGAAAGAAATAACTGCAACTCAGCTATTTCCACGCTCGACGTTAACGGGTAACTACTGCTGAGAAAAGGTAAACGGAGTTACATTTCTCAATGTATATAAGGCACACAACGATCTGGCTATTCAACCTTTAGCAAATTGGCCACCTCCCTTAAAGACAATAGCGGCTGTCACGGTCTTCAAATAAAACGCTTATGCAATATTGTAGGCACAGTTTGTTAATAGTAAAACTCTGAGTAGAGTTGGATCTAATGCTATGAATGATTACGATATGTACTTGAAAGAGGTGGTCTCGTCTTTCTAGAAGCTTCCATCTTTTCAGCCTACCCTATCCCTGTCCAAGGATACTTATTTTAAAACATTCTATTTAATTGATACACTGGGAGTATCCTACGTTGGACTCCTCTGAAGGCATATTATTGATATTCAACATCGGCTTATTAGCCGTTACAGCGGCCGGAGATTTTAACTCAGTATACTGGGTTTGGCAATCGAGCGCAGCACGTCCACACGGTAATGGGGAGGAGACTGTGAACTGGGCAGAAGAAATTAACCTTTCCTACCTCATCATTGGGGAAAGAACCCACCATGCAGGGAGTAATCTGGATCTTGCTTGGTCGAATATAGAAGGAACATGTGCACAAATTGATGAAGGCGAGTGCGTAACCAGCGATCATTTCCTATCTTTAGCCATGTCCCACTAACCAGCTTGGTACCAACTGTTTCAAAGGGTCCACTCAAGGTGCCTAAAAAAAATTACCTCTGTTTGCCCGCGCTGTCACTCAATGGCTATCGCCGCTATCTGCACTCAACTTAATAGACGCTATATTTAGCTATACTGAGCAGAATTGTCATGTACTAACGGATTCTTTAGGCGTATATGCAAAGAGACGAAGAAAGTTTACTGGTAGAAAGCTTGATCTGATATATGTTGCTACATGAAAACCTAAAAATTAAGGTTTTTATATTTCCAGATACACTGAAACTAAGACAATAATTGAAAAGACTTCTAACTGAAATAAACCACTAAAAACTTTTATTAACATTCTCCCACCCTTATAAATACCCCCAAAATCAATCATACAGACACTAATAAATACTATCCTCCATAAACACTACTTTTCAACATGTAATCATCCTTTACACATGTCAAGCACAAAATAAATCCGCTGAAAATGCTCTGCTATGCAACTCTTTCCGATCAAATGACAGAGTCTGATTTTTCATTAAAGACATTGGCTCTCATTTATCAGTAGTTTGCTGACTTACTGCAGCCACCTCAATGCGACGAATGTATGGCACATTTGGACACATACTCCGATTATGAACAGTAGCCATACACCCTCTGCAAGTAACCTTATCATGTCCCCTTTTTACACAAGCTGTGCAGTGGCACAGTTGAGGTTGGCCCTGTTCATGATAGCTAATTATTCTATATATTTGGGCTCGGCGAATGGCAATATTTTGACGCTGATGATGACGTCGTCTTGCTTCCTCTATTTGACGTCTCTGCCTCATCTCGGGATCAAGAATTGGGAGTTTTAATAACGTGGAATCAGCGCCAGGAAGTGATTTATACCAATGCCAATGAGGGTTGAAATCAGCAGTTTGGATTGACTCTTCATTATTAGGTCTCACAGTGATCATATGCCAACAAGGCATTCCCATTGACCTACTGTAGGCACCAGTACAAATAGAGTTAAAGTTGCCTACTGGTAGTCCCTCCTTCCTAGCCTTGTATACTAGAGATTGGGCACATAGTTCTTCTAACACAAAAGGGGTAAATCGACCCCGAAGATTAATGAAAAATTCGCCCAATTGGGTAATCCGAGTGCTTTCAAGTTGTTGAGCTCGATGTGAGCGTATTTCGGAGAGTTGGGCATCTATATGCAGTTTTATTGCTGACCAAATAGTTCTCAGATTTTTTACCTTGGATTACCAATCCAAATTTGAATGATGTGGTGGTTTCCTTCGATTCGAGAAGTTGTCGTGGTTCCCGCGTGGAAAAAGCAGTCAATGAATGCATGTATAACTTTCGTTGTACATGCATTGATAATAAATAACGGGAGCCGCTAATAGGCACTCACCTTGTGCACCCAAATTAAATTACCATAAAATACTGGCGTCTGATTGGCTCATAGTAATATAATCGTCTTTTATCAATTACACTAGACTTCATGAGATTTGTTCCCGACTGAACCACATCTTAACTCACTCCTGTCACCTCTACGACATTAGCCATGAATCGACTTCAAGAACTCACCGAGCAAATCTACAACACCTTTGATGAAGCACGCCGAGTAGTAGACGCTCAGCTCCGTAATGAAGGGTTTATTCTTAGGGTCAAGTATACCAGGAGGATTGTAAATAAACCAGACGGTGACATCAAAGCTTTCCATCTTGTTTGCTACTGCAACGTAAGTGCACCGCTAAACATAAATGCCCAACACCTTCGAGCACGTGGGAGCCGTCGCACAGCTTACCAATTTAGTGTGACAATTTATCGAATAACTGGAAAACGCGTATGAATGTGCTCTTGAACTCAACAACGTGGAGCATAACCACGAACAATTTGTTGATCCTGCTGTGCATCCTCAAGGTCGTGCTCTCACTGCCGCGCATGAAGAGGAGATTCTCGGCCTCCGCCGCTTTCGTTTGCCTCCTACGCGGGTCGTCCTAGCAGTGCAACGAGAGCATAATATTACAGTGACTCCTCGCGATGTGTACAATATTTGCGACAAAGGATGCAAGAATTTTTTGGCTGGTCGCTCTCCAGTAATGGCATTGCTTGACGGACTAGAAGCTAGCATTGATGCGCCCTATGGCACCCAATTTGACCACGAAAGAAAACTCACGCATTTGCTGATAGTTTCACCATCAGCAAAAGAAATCTGCGGTGAGTTCACTGCCGGGACAGTCTAGCTGATCGATGCGACATACGTGACCAACCGTTTTGGACTTCCTTTGATGCATGTTGTTAGTGTCACCGCCACTTCACAAACGTTTACCTTCGCGTATTGCTTCTTTGCGGCAGAGCGCGGAGCGAACTATCTCTAGGCATTGCAGCTCTTAAAGGATGCTTTGATCAGCTCAAGGTGACACCATCGACCTTTGTGATCGATAGGGAGCTTGCCTTAATGAAAGCCCTGGACAGAGTCTTTCTCGCTGCAACTTCCCTCTGCCGTTGGCACATCATGAAAAACATCCCCGCAGGAGTCATAATTTTCAGTTAACAGACGCCCTCCAAGAGCTCATTAAGCAGTGGAACATTCTTGTACTGTCATCAACAGTCGACCTATTCAATCAACAACATGAATATATGCAACGCACGTACCCAACTCATGTCATGAACTACCTTGAGACAAAGTGGCTTTGCCACAAAATACGATTTGTTTCCTGCTGGTTACGCGAAAAGTTACATTTTGGACACACGACCAAATCAAGAGTAAAGAGTGCTCATACCGCCCTGAAAAAATTGGATAGCTGTCCCCACCGGCGACTTGTTGGCCGTCGATTCAGCTTGTCGCCTTGCATGTGAAGGACAAGTTGCCACCATCAAGCTCTAGACTGCCAAGGAGCGTGCCGTTACGGACATGCAATTTGGATCAACTTTTTCTCTAATCATGGGCAAGATCTCTGTGGCAGGATTGACGTCTACGTTTAGGCAGTACCACAGTCGGCATGACACGGGAAACTGTAAGGGTACGTTTGTCCCATAATCGTGGTCATCGCCTACGGTCACCTACACAAGTATACTGACCTAGCTTAAAGATCTTTATGCTTCCAACTTTGGTTATCCGTGCAATCATACCTTTTGATCAAGAGCAGCAACAAGGCCATCAAGTCTCTACGATTTTCATGTGCATTGGTGGCTGGTGTAACCCATTGGGCAAGCCCGCGCCGTTGTTTCTTTGACGCCAAAGATCGATTATGCGCTAAATGGGGTACGTGAGGAGTTTACGTCGGCACCAATATACCGCCAAAGAGAGATTTTTGGGTATATTCAGTGGATGTCGATCACAGAAGTCCAAAATCCTGCAGTTCTGCGGACTGGCAGAGGCCGTCCCCAAGGCGCATTGAACAGGCCAAGAACCTCACAAACCTCCACAAAGAGAGATCCTTTGCAGCTTGAGGTTGTCTAAGCGTCCTTGAGGCCTCGAAGGAGATGCGGGAGTCTAAGGGATTGCAATATATGTGCAAGTGTGTTTACCGTAGGATGCAAAATGAGGTATAGAGGGAAGTGGTAGTAGTAGTGTATTGATAGTTCCCAAAGTAAGAGGTAGTATATAATTGGAAAGATGTATTGAATTAGGTAACTATAAGATAATAATGGTCTTCACAAAGGAAGAGAAATGAGTACTGCGGTGTACTGTAAGAAGTCGTTGCGTGGAGAGAAAATCTCTACTCCACGCCTTGGTCTCGACTATATACATACAATCAAGACAGTTTTCCCCTTGATTATCCTCTAGACTATCCCCACACCGGAGTATGTGGTATTCCCAATTACCCGTAAGAAGGAACGCCGTGTGAAGGGAGTAATGTTTCCCGACAAATACCACCTCCCATGTAGCCGCTTGCTGCATGGGGGGGTTAAGCGATACTTGGCAACTAGCCACACCCCATCTGTGTAAGCCACACACAATCCGTGAAAGGGAGGTGGAGGCAGGCTGGGTACATTGTGAGAAGTTGCCGTCAAATTGTCATACCTTCTGCACCGGCTTCGGACGCATTGACAAGCATGGCCAATCTGATTTAAGGTCTATTTATGATGTTAGAGCGGTGGGAAAGATGAAATACTGAGAGTTGGAATATTAATATGATATGTTTAATTAGGTACTGTATTGATCAATGTAAAGCAGAAGACAGATAAACAATTAGAAATGAAAAATACTTGAGAAGCTTTGTTAGCGATAAAAATGATATGCAAGCTATTTGAAGTGTTGGTTAATCTATATTCATGTCAAACAAGTAGAATACAGCAGAAAGACATTACAGCATTGGTTCTCTATTTACACACCTCTCTGCCTTGCTGTTCAGCCCTATTTGGCTAGGGATCTCAGGTGTCGAGTGGCAAATCTTCATAAATGATAGTCGTCCGATCCTACCCTAAGCGTTTTGTAGTATTCCCCGACACTTTACATATTGTAGGGTTTCGCGGTAAAAGTCCTTTTGAGCCAATCAGGCGCCAGCATTTTATGGTAATTTAATTTAGGTATTTAAGGTGAGTGCCTGTTAGCGGCTCCCTATATATATGTATATATATAACGCCATGAGTAGTTAACCACTGAGTTTGATCTTTTATGGTCATAAGCTTCGGGCCATTTGATAGGCTTTAGCTTTATATTTTGTATCTCATCATCTGTTGCGTGAGAAAAAGATAGGGGTAATGTTTGAGTCGATGGTTTTACGGATGATTGTGCAGGGTTTTCTTGGATAGGTGCTATTCGTAGTATCACTTCTTTCAGCTCCGTTACTTCCGCCTGCATACGATCCATTTATAATCGATGCTGTATAGTTTGAGCATTCACTACTCTTTCTATCGATTCCATGATCTTTCTCGAATCCCATTTAATCGCTTAATCCTTGGCTAGATGCTGTACTTTCTTCCATGTCTACGTCTTTTGTCATCTTATTAATATTTTCTCCTAGTTCTACCGATTTGAATGAATCTTCGCTTTGATGACTATCCGATCTAAGACTGTCCAAATCACTTGAATTGATTGATGATAATGTAAAAATTGGCATCCACTAGATGCATCTAAATTTATATACTTTAAAAGAAACCCTAAGCCAATGTTAATCAAAGGAATAACTATAATATGCTCAATGACGGGTGAGATAAAAGTGAAAATGTTAGATTAAATTGTTATAGAAGCTAAGTTGGTTGTAGAAATATCGATTTATTTATCTAACATGTAAATAAGACATCTTACTGTTACAAACTCTACTATTTATACATCAATAATGACGCTAGATACGTTGCTAGTGGCAACAGGAAATACAGTTTACCCGGCAAAGGGCTTAGGTATCCACCTAAGCTTACACAACGGTTAAACCGTAACAGATTGGAGGAGTATTTTATTGGAATAGGATTAATTACTAATTACTCAATAATTATCCCTGTCTATGATTCTTGATTTCAAAGTAGATAAAATAGATGCTTTTATCTGTAAACAACAAAATATATCCCACCAGTTCAATCTTGCAATACAGGAAACATACAATCTTTAAATTTTAGTCAAATAATTATAAAATGATGGCGGCAATAGAGCTAGAGAAGATACACGACCTTATGGTTAGCATTGCCTATGAAGCTGGTGGCATCATGACGTCAGCTAAGCCATCAAATTCCACATCTGGCACCAAGAAAAACTGTGAGCTGTTGAGTTAATATTGTAAATTGTTTTATATAAAACTAATTTGACGAGCTACCGATATTGTTACTGAGACAGATAGAGCTGTAGAAAAGCATGTGTCGACACGGTTGATTTCCGCGTTTCCAGACTTCAAATTTATTGGAGAAGAGACCTATTTCCCAGGTCAAAAGCTCACTGATGAGCCTACTTTTATTGTTGATCCTATTGATGGAACAACAAACTTCGTCCACAACTTTCCAGCCTTCTGTATATCTCTTGGACTTGCAGTGAAGAAGATTCCCGTTGTGGGAGTCATCTACAATCCGGTTTTAGATCAACTATATACAGCTATTCAAGGCCAGGGCGCATACTTACAGAAAGGGGGCAAGACTAGACAAAAGTTGCCTTTAAGGGAAGCTGAACCATTGATTGATCTTTCTACATGTTTAATCGGCACTGAATGGGGTTGCGACCGCACAGGAGCTAATTACGAGCTTAAGTGCAAGGTCTTTACAAAACTTGCAGCATCAAAAGAAGATGGTGGTGCAATGGTACATGGGATGCGCAGCATTGGATCTGCAGCATTACACTTAGCAGCAGTTGCTGCTGGACAGCAGGATATATTCTGGGAATGTGGATGCTGGGCTTGGGACGTATGTGCTGGCTGGTGTATCTTAGTTGAAAGTGGAGGCATGATGGTAAGCGGTAACCCTGATGAGTGGGATTGTGAGGTTGAGGGAAGAAAATACCTCGCTATCAGAGGAGCACCAAGTGGCCAAAGACAGATTGTAAATGAATTTTGGAAAGTGATTGGAGATGGACGATTGGATTATTCTCCATAATAATATACCACACTCTTTATTTCAGGACTAAAATAACAAGTCAGTTTCTAAGCTTTTCTAGGCTATAATCAGCCGACTCTTTAAGATATCACAAATGAATATTGATGAACCCTTGAAACGATATGAAAATTGAAATTTTGCATGCAAATTCGGGACGGTCATAATCTAGAAAAAGTTACAAAATCTACCATACTTGTAAATTTGAACTGTTATCTGAAACTGGTTAGAATCCGCAAGCTTTTTTCGGACTTTACCTTGTAGTCTAAAGGTATTCTGTGATATCTATAAATGAGAGGTAGAGAAACAAATACTCCGATTGCGATGTCCCTTCACAAATATTTCCATTGAGTCTTATAAGTCATCTTTCAACCCTCAATTCAACACCCCCCCACCCCCCCAATCTTAAACTTCATCCTAAAAAAATACAACAAAAACTTTCTCTCGATCAAGTCCATTAATTCATTTAAGCAATAGAAAAATCATGGATAGGCTATATTTACTTCATGACAAACCCTCATTTTAAGTAAATTATTAGTTTAAATATTAAGGTTGCCAGTAATGGTATACATATATTTTAAAATATTTATAACCAAAAAAATATAACAATAAAGGGAGCGATTAAACTGCCGGTAGGTTGTGGAGAAACCACTAAACTGATATTATTGCTTTTCTAGTTTTTGATAGCGAGAGGATTGTCCTTATATTTGTAGAGGTTGATTCTGACAGGCTTCAGATTAACTGGTCAGAGTAAGCAGCGATGTATTAACAATTTATTGATGTTTCTATACACTATCGTACGTCCAGTGGGTTGGTTGACTTAATAATACTCACTATGTAAATATGATATCGTGAGCTAAAGAATGAACGCTCAGATATAGATATTGATTAAGATAAGGAAGCCTGATTGGTGGAACAATTTATTACTCAAATAATAACGTCAGTTTAGTGGTTCCTCTCTCTACATCCTACCGGCAGTTTAATCGCTTAAAATCAAAATAAAACAAAACAGAAGAATACTTTGTTTTTAATTTCCATGAGTCTATATTTAATTTAGTATTATTACTGCAAAATTTTTTTTCCCCCTTGAAACCCAATCAAACACTAAAAGGCAAAACACGAAGGTAATGCAACTTAGAATTGATTTTTTGGTACATTGTTTACTGTTGAAGAAAAATATTGATATTTCTTCCCTAATATGTAATCAAGAATTTTTCTCGTGGATCATTATAAAGTCATTAAATTATGCTTGGTTAGTTGAAAAGGTGTTTTGGTTTAGTTTTAAATTCAAGAATCAGTGCTGTAGGAAAAAAAACTCTGAATACTAACACCGAGCGCCCCTATTACCTAGTCCTATCTTATGCACCATTTTTTTAATTTTTGCTTCCACTGATAAATATGTACATCATTCAAATAGATCTAATTTAAGTGGATCACTTCCATTTTCTAAAAAGGTTCCTTTTAAAGGAGTTGTTGCTAAGCCCGATAATGGAGGTACATTAACGCCCATAATGCTCCTACGTTGGGGTCGAGAACCAAAACCTTCACTTTCTTCATCAATCGTAGTTTCTTCTACCACCCCAGGTCCCTCGATAGTGACTGACAAGAGTGCTAATTGTACCTCTCTTTGAAGAGATTTTATGAACGCACTTGCTGCTGGGTATGTTTCAAGTGCATTTTTATTTTCTAGCAACGAATATTTGCTTATGGAATCATTTAATTGCCATCTAGATCTTTGAGGCTTATCTAGAGCTAGCCAAGATTCTGCTGATTGTATGCCCCATAAAGCTGATTTTCTATTTCTGCTACCCCATCGTCTAGATCCTATTCCTATTCTTGAAGCATAACAAGCAGATATTCGTTCTTTAATTAATGCATCACCGACTCCGCCTACTAGTTTAAACTCTAGTATTCGAAGCCCCCATTTTGCAGCATCTGATATTGCAGTGCCACCGCGAAGTCTCAACAGTTCCATTCCAAGTGTGAGACATCGCAAAGCACCATATGAGGCGCCGCAGCGCGTAATATACGAATATAAAGCCGTTTCTAGAAACTGATCAACAGTTTCTAATCTGGATTTTGAACTCATGGAGCTTGGCGCCAGTAAAGCACTTATGGCTGCCATTTCATTGGCAGCCGCATGGTATTTCCATGCTTTATCTGAGCTAAAATCAGACCGCAGAAGATCATAAGTTGATAAGGCTAGCTTCCAGTCTCGAAGCATAAACGCATAATCAGCTAATTTTCGCATTAACGCTTCAGGTGTATCAGGCTTATAATAGTCCAGTCCTTGATCATAATTACTATTTGATCCACTTGATCCAGAGCTACCATATACTGAATTTCTTGAATTACGACCAAAACCTGCCCATTGTTTTGAAATACTGAGAATACGGCCGCTAATTCCTTTTCTTCGAGATGCAATTTGATCGTTCCAGGTGGCAACGCATCTTTCCATGGAAGGTATTATAGATTGAGTTACCATTTCACGAATAAAAGTCTTAATAGCAGTTGTATCTGACTCAAATATACAGGAATTTGAATCCTGAACATCCTCTTTCATATCTTGCTTTTGAATTTCTGCAATTTCCTCCTGAGCAGTTAGCCATGTGCAACGAGGGAAATCAACGCTATCATCATCGGATTCCACACACTGGCTACTGCGTAATCGTAAGAGATGACAGTGAAGGCCGAAATGGCGTTTCATCTGATCAAAAAGAGCGACTGATACTTTAATATCATTTCTTTCTTCGTCATGAATAAGAACATAATACCTGAGATAGTCATTATTTACCCATATGGGATATCGTTTTTCTCCACGGCTAGATTCCTCGTATAGTTCTCGTAATGTTTCAATAGGGTTCGGATTACGGGAACTAATAGCTATTATACATGCAACAGGATGTGAAAAAGTCTCATGGGGCGCAATGGGTACTCCAGATATAAGCTTTCGGAGATATAGAGTATAAAATGGAGATAGCCTATCAGAGCTTTGAGGCTCATCATTATGAGATAAATAATCTTCCATTCCATTCTGACCAGGAAAATCCTCGGCATGGGTTAGATATGTATCCACAAGAGATTCGATTGAAGTAATTACTTCTGGTTTCGCACGTCGGCCTAAAGAAACGTCTGTGAATTTCTTAATTTCATTACTTGGGAGTACCTCTTCATCGAAACGCTTTTGTAAATCTTTTGCCTTGACTATGCCATCCCCAAGCTTAACAAAGTGCACTGCGTAATCTTCCCATGTTTTCCCTGCACCAACACTATCACGTACATTGACTTTTCCTTGAATATGTTCACCAAATGGGCGTAGAATTTCCCATAGACCACCTTTGAATCCTTTTTCATTCACAAGTTCACTGGTATCGGTAGATGTATGAACTGCGATATGCGGCACGAATCCTTGTATAATAAGTTTTCGAGGATCTTCAATCTTGCTTGCTTGCTTGAAATATTGGTTTTTTTCATATGCATTTTGGTACACAGAATCTACCTGTACTCGGGAACCATTTCTTTGCCTGCCTGGAGAGGATGACCTTAAATCTTTAGAAATAGTTGTAGCGGAGACTGACGTATTGAAAGCTCTTTGTGGCTCATTCGAGTCCGAAGATATCATAGAATTAAATTCCAACGAACCCCTATGATTTGGTGACTTAAGCGGATGAGCATCTACTCGGGTTTCGGGATAGTTGAGAGTGGAAAGTCGAGGCATTCGTGGGAGGTGTCATGAGAAACGCAGATCAAATATACTATTATCGATAGATAAGTTCGAGGGCCTCATCGGCGAAACACAATCATCTGGACAACTTGAGAGCTGATCAAGTTACTTTTAACTGCAGGCCAAGTGAGAGCCCTGGCAAATTACATCTAGCAAAAAGGTACATGAAGATATTTCATGCGAAATGTTTGAACCTCAATTACTTTTGGTCAATTTAATCACATGATGTTTCTGATATTTTGCGAGTGGCTTATTGCCAACATAAACATATATACATTGTGATAGAATCAGTTAGATACAAATTTAGTCTCAGTGACAAAACTACACACGAAATTTAAATATAACTGTTTCTTTAAAATTATTGATGGCTCTGACGGAGAAGCATTACCTTTACTTAGCTCTAGAGTTTCATGAATCCACTCTACTATGGTTACAGAATGATCAGATCTTACTCTCTTCAGTTATTTGATTAAACGATTTGACTGACATGCCTTGACCTCTAAATTCCTCTTTTTTCCGAGAACTATTCGAAAGTGGTAAGTATTCGCCGGATGTCTTTCTATTTCATTTAGGATGAGTTGATTTTTCTGCAATTTTTATGTCTTCATGCAGCGCTAATCTGAAGTACAATTTTCACACCACAACTACAATACGTCTTATATTAAGGGGCTAGATAGTTTCGATTCCAATACAAAAACTTAAATATAACAGTGACTATGTAAATCCATTGTACGTTGGTATTCCGGCTAGTAGAGGAGTCTATGCTCCTTCAACTGTGATACTTGCTATCTACGAACAATCAGTAAGAGCTAAATTAATACGTTCGCTCATTCTAGGTCGATTAGAAGTACCCAAATTACAGTTTGAGATTTTACATTCATCAGATAAAATTAATTTATCTCATTTAGATCTTTAAATAAAATTTCCTGTATAAGAACATGAGAAAGAATAGCAATTTACCAAGATATCCTTGAGACTACCAACTCTTCGCTGACGTTCACCATGGGGGAGCGAAAGAAAGTGTAATGATACCCATGTCCATATCGTACTAAACCGATAACCTGACAGGCTGATTGGCGTCTTTATGGGTTGTGAATTTACCTTTACCTATTCGGCTTAGTACGATATGGACATGGGTATCATAACACTTGCTATCCCCCATCCTGAGCGTCAGCGAAGGGTGGGAAGTACCACGGGTAGTAGGACGAACAAAAATTAAGCTACAAGCAAACAAAGTCTTTATGTTCTCTCGCACGCTCAATCTACATACCTTACCCTGCCTGTCATGATGAGCGTAGAGTTCCAGCTCTTGCTGATTATTCGTACGTCATAAGTACCACAGTTAAAGAAAGAGCTTTAACCTCTGCTCGCCAGAATATCAATTTACCACGTGTCTACTAGCATTATATCAACGGAAGTTGTACACTGCTAAATAAAATATCTAATATCTTTTTAGAAGTCTTATAAGATCTACTGTCCTGTAGCATTGTAATCTACGATGTGATTTGTATCCCGGCACTTCTGTGGTTTAAGTGGAATCTACTTTTCTTGATTATAGACTTCTACCGTCATGCCTCCCTATCCTCTTACGGTTTGCAGCATTCTAATACGTGGCTTCCAAAAGATTGGATTATCGATATTCCACCATTAACGGATGCCCAAAAAAATAAAATGCCCTAGCAGCATAATTTCTCCTCAAATCAGAGACCGCTTGACACAAACAGCCAGTAAGGTAATATCCCAGGAGCTAGTGCTTCGTCACTTATCCCTCAAGATACGTGTCAAGCATTTTAGTTATAATGGTGTACGTTGTGAGGACTTTTAGCTTCTATGGCGTTTCATTTTTCCTACAATATTTTCATTCATTTTAATACTCACTGACTGTAGATATCGAGACTTTCATTCTTAAAATCAACAGAGCTAAGGCATATATCGTAAACTTCGCTTGCTCCATTGAAGCATCTTCTACTCCAGAAATTGCTACCGTGATGCCCTATGTCGGCAGATGTGTCAGGTTTATCTTCAAGACTGTTCCCCGAAGTTTATTTTTTTAGTGGTTCTTTCTTGTTTTAGTCCCATTTCATGTGTAGAGTATTCTGACAAATTCTAAACCTGTATCTAATGTTTTGTATCCCATTTATTAACATAAAGGGCTTTAATGAGCTCCGTTATATTTAAAATCTGTAAATGTTAATAAAACTAAAAATTGAAACTCAAGCTCGATTGGAAATTGTTAGTCAATTGACTTTCGCCTCTTTTGATGCAATGTATTTTAGATCTAAATAACTCAATAAATGATTCATATCATTGTGAAACTTCGTGCTCTTTGAGTCAAAATGTAGCTAACAATATGACTGTCAGTTTGTATTTAAACCAAATTCATGCTTGGTTCCTTGGTCTGCGGAAAATTCAACATAGCATGAGTGATGAATCCCATATTTTTCTTATGTACGACTATAATTGTTTACTTTTTTGATTGGCTTTGTCGTTTCGTTGTTAGTATCGAGCGCCGAGGTTATTCATCCTAACCTAGATTGAGAGAACAGTATCATTGAATTAACTATAGAATGGTTAAGGCTGTCATATTACTATAACTACCGAAAATTTAGGCCCTAGAAATGCATTCATTTCAGACTGTGTTTCATCAGTCATTTTAGAATTTTCGTCTTATTGTGAGACAGCGTATCGATCTACCGATAAGATGATTCAAATTCCAATGAATTTCAGTAAAAAATGCTGTGGTCTCAAGCTTCCATTACTTTTGAGAAATTCTCTGGAGAAGTATGGTCAAGATCGCAGAAAGAATTTTAGTCGATTTCGGAACTTAATCAGATTGTTCACGCGATATGTCAATGTTGTAAGGCAGGAGGGATTGGGTGAGGCTGGGAGAATTAAATTGGGAAGATGCAAGGGGAACTTAAGCTTGGCCCACACTTCCTATTTCTACCGCGCGAGGTTAATTACTCCGGAAAATGAAGGTGCATAAATTTTGTGCACGTAATTAACCTCGCGCATTTCGGGCTACCCCGGCAACCTTGACGTAAACTTTCTGATTGGCTGAAATCGTCGCAGAACAGGCTTACAGAAGCTTGCCATTTCATATCGTTACAATATTTTTATGGTTTGTACAAATTATTCTCAAACAGAAGAGATCATTTTAAGCCTATTTAAACAATAACTTTATTTACAATGAAGGATAACTGTGGTGAAGGTATATCCTAGTTCTATCACACATAGTACTATGATCAAATACTTACTCGATTTGCCCACTCATCCTGAGTGCAAGAAATGTATGCTCACAGTAGGGCCTTCAGAGCAACTTGCCAATTAATACTGAATAGTTATGAACATAGGCGCTGGACTACCCAGCGCCTACACGCGGCATCTACTATAAACTTTCAGCTCTCATGAAAGAGTGGGATAAAAAAAAACTAAGTCATAATATTTCTAAATTCTAGCTGGGCTTCTACTCCTGCTATAGAAGAACTGTGCCTGCTTACATCCCATGAAAAAAGATATTGGCAATTCTAATTGGAAAGTGGTAGGATGTATAGCAAAAATGCTACAATGGTAGCTAGACAAGTCCTCGATACATTCTAACCATACTAGACACCAGTGAATGGATGTAGCACCTGATGATATGTCAAAAGCCGAGATCCTCATACCTTTTTAATTACGTTGACTTGGGTCATTATATACTCTATTATTTGCACTCATACATTCCGAATTTGCGAGGTATGAATTCCTTGACTTCATCTGGTTACTAGATGTTCCAAGTCTATAATGTGATAGAAAACAAGGTAGAGCTTCGCCTTCTACTGGCGTATATCTAGCGATTATTTACCATAGAATCTCATTCGGCATATACCTATGAGGATAGCGTTGTAGATTTCTATTTCAGAGTAATATTTGTAACTACACCCTGCAGATTTAAATATGATACCTCTTCAACTATTTATTGATCGAATAGGTCCTTAATGGCTTGTTTAGCAATGCTAATTTAAAACAGGAGAAACAATTTTGAGATAAGCTTAGCTGCCTGAAACCGCATCTTGAAATGTCGTATCGAGAGAATTGGTACCCACTTAAAAATACAAAATTAAGAAGAAAAGAATTTGATTAAGAGTTTCAGAAAGGTGAATGCTTATGGGAGCTAGGGATCTGAGAAAGTGTACCCACCACATAAACATGTTTAATCAACAGTGACCAATTAATTGGACTGAGAATTAATCCAGATCTAAATTGTGTTTCTGGGACGAAGATAAATAAAAATAATATAACTGCCGTTAGCAGTAAAGGATTTGTCACATGATTGCGCTTTGAATTGCAAACTGTAATCAGTTGGTCCAACTCTACAAATTAGGTCCATCGTCCACGCATAGTTTGAGTAATTATATAACCATAGCGCGTTTTATTGATGGATAAATAGTCAGTCAAGGAAAGAATTGTCAAAGTTCATTCATAATTTGCTTTAGATAGGGAAATACTCCTCTGCCCTCGGGCTTAAACTGAAGCAAGTTGAAATCATATTCTCGCACAAAGACTCAGCAAACCATAGAGTTTTTGTGAAATCATAATATATACATGAATCAGTTAAAGTTAAAGTTAATGTCTAGAATCTAGTGGATTTAGAACGTTGATTGAGAATCCCGTGGCCATCTGATGAGAACGTGATCGGGACAGCTAGCGAAGGTCAAGGCATTATGATTTATATTTGAATTAATAAGATATTCCAGAATCAAGAATTTGATGCTCGTTTTTTTATCTTGACTAGCAAAACACAGAATGCTAAGTCTGCGAGGAAAAGAAAAAATTGGTGACTGTAATTTTCGTGAGGTGTAATCGCACCTAAATGTGATTCAGGTCTTTATAGTTTAGCTTAAACGAATGTTGTTCTATAATCTATACCCTGATATGATAGTGAGAATTTCTCCTAATAGCGTGGCTCATCAGTACACTTTCCTGCTACATCAACATCATTCAACCTCACCACGCAATTATTCTACATATTAAAACAGTTTTACGAAGTTTTAATTTTTGCTATTTGTGTCTCAACTTGATTCTGAAAATAGGCTACGTGGTGATGAATATGTACTGATAATCACGTGATATGAAATGTAAGTGACGGGATAGTGCGATTGAAAGATTTCTGGCCAGTGCCCCACATCTACAATATTAAGTCTAAGTGATTGACAAAATGACATCTTTTTAACAAAATGCTCATCCTTGACGCGTTCTTCAGAATCAAATAAGGATATCATAATTCCTGTAATGGTGCTTAAAAATAGGGCTACATGCGGTTATTTACTTGCATTGATCAATAGACGGCCTACATTCCGCACTTTCTCTTATCATTCTATGAAGCATTCACTTTTAGAAACTGATGACTTTGAAAAATCCAAAAAGCCAAAGCTCAAAATGTCGACTGCAAAAATCAACCTTACAATAAGTGAGAATAATCTTAAAGTATTCTTACTAGATGTAGTTAAAGCCTTTGAAGAAAAAAATAAATCACAGGAGAAACTTATTCTTCGATTCGCAGGTGGATGGGTTCGGGATAAGCTCCTAGACATTCCAAGCAATGACATTGATGTTGCTATAAATTCAATGACTGGATCGGCATTTACAGAACAAGTAAAAAACTTCCTTAAGGATGATGCAAACCTCGAGAAACACCATTTAAGTGCACTAGATGTTGGAAGATGTTACCAAACAGCTGCAAATCCCGAGAAATCTAAACATCTAGAGACTTCAACAATGACCATCATGGGATATGACATTGATTTTGTCAACCTACGAAAAGAAACTTACTCATTGGAGTCTCGCAATCCTGTGATGGAGTTTGGAACACCCGAAGAGGATGCTCTTCGAAGAGATTGCACCATAAACTCTCTTTTTTATAACATTCATACTGATGAAGTTGAAGACTACGCTTGTGGATTGAATGATCTCGCCGTAAAACGAATTAAAACACCTCTAGAGCCCAAGATAACTTTTATGGATGACCCTTTACGTATCCTGAGGCTCATTAGATTTGCAAATCGATTAAATTTTACTATTGATCCCACATGTGAAGCTTACATTAATGATCCGGAAGTGATGAATGCTTTCCATCGTAAGATAACTAGAGAAAGAGTTCAGGTTGAGATTTTTAAGATGCTTAAAGGTGATATTTGCTAGTAACTACTCTAATTCTAGCTCATGTAATACAGGACAGAACCCTCATGGGGCTCTTCAGTATTTTGATCGTCTGGGACTATACAATGAGATATTTACTGATACTGGAGCAAAACATATTCCCATTCCTAATATCAAAAACTGGCGGTACGCCTACGATTGTCTTCAAGAATTGGGTTGTGACACGTCACTTAGTCAAACTTTATTACAATCGTATGTGGAGACAGCCTGGCTTCTTGCAGCCTATACGCCTTGGTCAACAGTCCAAGAATTACCTAACTTTTACGGAAAAGCAAGACTTGCATGGGGAGCAGAAGCAGCTCGTTTGGCGCTGAAAGCCGAGAATAAGAAGTTAAATCTTATCTCTGATTCTCTGAAGCATTTCAGAGAAGTTATTAACTTAAAAGAAAGTATTTTACGTGCGGATGATTGGGTTAAGCAGCGGGATACGGTGGGTAATTTGATCCGAAAAATGGATCACCAGAGTCATTGGCGATTACAGGTTGTATTCGCTATACTAGTAGAAGCTATGGGTGACCCAAACATCACAAAAGCTAACCAGTTCAAAAAACACCTGGATTTATGGAAGAAGTTTATACGCCATTTAGAAGAAATGAATTTAATGAATCCAACTTCCATAAAAAACCTAGTCGATGGTAAAATATTGGCCGAGGTCTTCGGATTAAAACCGGGAAAATGGGTAGCTCCTGTATTAGAATTTTGTATGAATTGGACCCTTCGTAATCCAGGTGTTAATGACAGAACAGAAGTGATTAAAGAGGTAAAGAAAAATCGGCATGAACTAGGAATTCCATCTTCATGAGTATAAGCATTTGTAATTAATAAAATATAAAAATTAGATCTATGAAAAAGAAAAAAAAACGCTCTAACATTAATGACTAAAGGACAGTGGTGTTGGTTGAAAGGCTGTTGTCGGCTTTGAACCACTGAATACACCGAAAGATTCCTAATCAATTTACAACACAACAGAATTAGGTACAGGCTATATCCATCCTTTAATGATAATTATCATTTAGACTACTAATAATTTAAGCATATAAATACAAAATATAGAGAGTTTATTTCACCGGAAGTTTGAAGTGCATCTTGGAAAAAAATAATACATATTTTTAAAGTGATTTGTTATTCAGCATTAGACTATATCTTTTTAAGAAGGGTATGTGGGTATATATCAGTTCCTTATAAATTACTAGAGTCACTATAATCACAATCACGTTCACGTCCCAATTAATGTGTTTGCCGTCACTTAGATCTTAAGAAATCATATAATCTGATATAAATATCCTGTTATAGTAAAGAGCCTTCTAGCCTTGCCATTCTCAAGTAGCCATATTGAGGATGATTGCTGATATAGCAATAGGTAAATCTATCTGAATATCAAAGCCACATTTATTCGAAGTATTTAACAATCCTTTCGCCGTTAGGAAGGAAGGTGGACAGAATACCTCGTTCTACGGCTATTACATTGGTCAGAAAACTGAACGCTTATAGGAAAATTTCAAAACTTCATGAAATCGTTGGTAAAATCTTTCGCCAAGTCACAATCAAGTACCTTGGCGAGATATAACTTGAGAGCCATCTTGATATCCCATGCACAAACAAATTTTTTTTGACGAGTTGATTAAAATCCGGTCTATGGCATTTATTAGTGCCAGCTCCTAGCCCAGAGCAATCAACCTAGGCTCAGAGGTAATATTTTCCTTAGTTTCTCAACTAAGAATTGCGTGCCCAATTTCGATTGTTTTGCTGGTACCTTCTACTATATGTAGCAAAGACTTCCCGAATAAATTTGTACTATATGAACAGCCAATTGCTACTAGTTACAAATTGAGATAGCATTCAGGGGCTAAAATCGAACCAAAGTTCTTCCGCTCCACTCCCTTTCTGGACCTCTGGTAGAAAGGAGATTTTGCTAATACGCAAAAAAACGGGGGGACCCAAGTAAATTAACTTTTGCTTAATTGTCGCCACCGTTAGGTATATTGAATTAAATTTGATTAGTTTGAAAAATCTATTAACTGATATCTGAGTCGACTTCTGTTAAAAATAATTTGAGCGATTTGATAAAGTAAGGGTGTAAATAGAGAGGCTAGAAAAATGTCATTTTGACAACGCGAACAAGCATTTCTACGACAATAACTTAATTTTTACTATTTAACCCCCATATGAGTATATGACGCCTAGAATTTAAAAGAAAAGCCCTTTTAAATAATGATTGTGTGTAATTTAGATCTGTAGGTTTTATAACAAGGTTTGGATGGATTTTTTTTTCCTTGAAGGAAAGTTCCAGTGATTTGATGCTCTCCTTTTGTTCGTTTAATACCTATCCGCTTTGCAAGAATAAAGAGCCAAGCACCAAAATTGGACCATTTTCTTCTCTACAAATCACTGTCATAGTTTCAAGAAAGACTTTGCCATACAATTTCTCAAAAGCAGGCTATTAAAGCTACCGATGCCAGCCTTCGACATGGACATTATCAGGTCGGCTATAGTCGTTTTCTGCTGGAGGTGGGAAAAGGTGATTTAAGCAGTCTCAGTGTCTACCGAAAAAAAATTCAAACCACCATTCTTTGTCCCCTCCCCCCTTCTCGTAAGCCATCTCCATGAGAAAGGCTATTCGAAGAGTACAAACTAGAGTTTAGTCTGCAATTTGGAGTTTTCTGTGCTTTGCTTGGAAGTTATATACGCCATCTAGTAATAAAATAACTACCCTATAGTCACGGTAGAAATTGTAGGTGAGTCTAAGTGGAGGCATTTCTTGCTCCAGGGATCATAGCCTGCTAGTGCAGAGCTAGTAAACCCTAATAATATTCTAAGCCTGGATCATTAGGCGAAAACATACATAATTAATTTTCCTTACAATTTCATAACTTTCGTTAGCTTATACTCATTGTCGCACATTTACTTGGTGATAACTAGGAAGTTTCTAGTCAATTAAAATTATCTTTTCGTCAATTTGGCTACGCATGGCGCCGCGGCAACGTCACATCAAAGAAAAGAAAACGTAGTCCGCCAGTCCTATCTTCCGAAGATGTCGCCGCCCTGCANCTCTTTGGACATTTAAGTGTCAGTGAAAGGACTATTCAGAGTGAGCTTCGGAAAAGAGTTTATCAGCGCCACCCTGTTCACAAGAGACCTCCGGTATCCGATCTGACCAAGAGGGCTCGCCAAAAATGGGCTGAAGCCCACGTTACTAGATTGTGGAGGACTGGATGTCCATACTTTGGAGCGACGAAACTTGGGTGAAGAATCGTGAGCATTCAAGAGAATAGATCTCTAGAGAGGCGAATATTTTTGCTCTATGACATGTATTTTATCCTTGGATTTAAATTTTACCTTGGACTGGTGAGGAATCCGATATCAACTGTGTAGGTGAAAAGATGAGAAGTAGGATCGGCTGGATGTTCTGGGGTTTTTTTGCTGGTTTGGAAAAAAGTCCCCGCCTATCTTGGGAGAAAGAATGAGGCCCTATTGATTCTGAAAAATACCGTCAGAGAATTGTACCTCTTATTGATGGGGGGATCTCTGTGCGGCCCTGGCTCTCCGTGATGCAGGACAACGCTCCTCCTCACGCAGGAGCCAGGACGATAGAAGAAATGGGTGAGAAAGTCAATACTCCAATTCCTTGGCCTCCTAGCTTTCCAGACCTTAATCCGAGAGAGGCTGTTTGGAATAGCATGGAAGATTACATTTGGTTCAACTATCCAAGTCTAGGTAGCGGAAAAAAATGATCTCGAGATAGACTTCGACTGGTTGGTAAGGGAGCGGAATCTGTGTCCTCTGAATACTTTGTCAAACTTATTAAGACCATGCTGTCTAGATGTAAGGCGGTTACAGATGCTGATGAGGGCCCGACAAAGTACTAAGGACTGAGCTTTTAATCTGCTTTTGTTGATCTTATTTATAAATTATTGCTTAAATCTTCCCTTCAGTTACCAAGTTGTAAATTTTGATAGTATGATTGCATAAAACTTTATACAGTAGATCATGTATGAAATAGGCTTAAATTAGAAGAAATGACTCAGCTACGATTTCTCTGTCGGATGAATTTACCATACGTATTTTGCCAAGAAATTTCATAAGTACGAAGTATGGGGGATAAACTCTATTTGATAGCAGATCATTCTTTATAAGGATATGATCATCTCGCTTATACCTATACGAGTGATTCTACCAACAATTTCAACCGTGACTATAGGGTATCTTACCTTGCTAGAAATTTCTTTTTTTTGGGGGGTTGAATTTCAGTTCAGGCTCCAATACGTCAGGGTAGTACAACTTCTGCTCCAATAAGATACATCAAAAAGTATTACATAATATCAGAGGCGTGGTGCACAGGTAATTTCTGTAGTTTCTAACCATATTATATAATTGGCATATTTGAGCAGGAGGGTTACATAGGAGCCATTTAATAGAGAATATAAGATCGCATAAACCATAGTTGTATAAAAGTCACTTAACTATGAAAAATACATTCCAAATAGTTTCAGAACTAGGGATATGCAATATATATATATATATATATATATATATATATGAAGAGGAGCTATCAGCGTGTTAAAAAATTAACAACATTCGTAATAAGAAAACTAGATATATAATGTAAGAAGAGTAATTTACAAATTGTTTGTTGAGCACGACGATGATGTGGATATGAGAGACAAGATGACGCTTTTGTATCTCACGATATGCAGCCACGTGAGGACGTGTTAGGTGGGGCACTAATTCGGAATTTATAATAATTGATAAGTGCATTTAGCCTATATCCTAAAAGGAATAGTCTGATGCAGAATATCACGTTGCCAATGCCAAATAACGGTATCCTAATCAATCAATCCCCCGCCTCCCCCGCCCAAAAATACCCACCTTAATGAAAGTTTCCACGAACATACCATACTGGTTATTGCCTCAAAAAAATGTTCGCAAGTGCACGGCGTGAAGCTCAGAAAAGTGTCAGGTCAGCTCAATTTGCTGATAAATTTGATGTATCTCTATTACCAGAATGTATGGATGGTCTCATCAAATGAACATATATATATATATATATATATATATTTTTTTTTTAAAAAAAAAGAAAAAGAAAAAAAAAACTGATTAGTAATACAGTTTTACCAAGTAAATATTCGATCGAAGCCATAGCCAGCGAAGTCCTTCCAAAAGAATCCCCTGAAGATCTATTAGTGAGATACACCACTATTTTTTCTATAATGTCTTTTTATTAAAAATAAAATCAAAAAAAAAATCAGAGAATGAAAAAAACAACAAAATTAATTAATTTCTCTTCTCTTTAGGAAAAGCACGAAATAATTCTACTCATAAATACTTGCGTTAGCCAAATTGAACGACTTTCTAGGCAGCCGACAGCCGCTGTTCATTTTGATGATGCCAAGATCGACGGCAACGATGAAATAAGCGCAATCCAGGGTATTATGTTTACAGTGTCCAAACTTATTCGGCCAAATGGAAATTTGTTCATCTCAGACCAATTTATCGATGGTAAGTAAATAATTAAAAAAATTCACATTGAAAAATTAATAATTACTATTTGTTTATTTTTTTCCGTTGCCTACTACCCTGTTCTCCTTCTCCCCCACTCAAAATACAGAAAAAAAAGGGTATTCTTGCTCATCATAGAGGAAATCTTTTATCTACTTTTCTAGCCCAAAAACAAATAGCTCTCGATCGGATACGTCACATTGGTGAACTTGGACTATCGTCTATATTATGTTTGCATTCCTTGTATCCAAAAGATTACGAAAAAAAAATAGACGATCATATCATTATCAGTCTACTAGCCTTCAGCTCGATTTCAGATCCTTGGACCACACAAACAAGTCTTGAATTGGCCAATGGTTTGCTTTCAGTCTATCGTACAAAGATTCTTCAACAAGAATTCATTACAAAGTCTGTATTGTCGTCTTTTATTCGTCCACTTTTCTCAGCGTCAAAACCAAAAGCTATTACTACATCTGGATATGCAGCTATTCCATCTTATACGCCCCGAGAGCCACAAGATTTTAGTGCTTGGGATCTAGCATCAAAACCATGGCGACTAGACAATTGTTTTGCACTTACAGTCCTCTCATGGATTGTGAATCATGCTTCTGTCAGTATTCCTCTTCTAACCACATTGATAGTGATTATTTACATTCCTTAGCAAGAAGTAATTCTCACCACTTTTCACTTAATAGTGCCTCCAGTCCTAATTCTTTTAGACTCTCCGAATACAGGGATGCAGCTAAAAGGACTCAATATACATAATACCTTTGTTCCAAAACTCACTTCAAAGCTCCTAGAGCAGACAGGTCTGGGTGCTGTAATAGAGGATGCAATTCACCCGATATTGCTCTACCTTCCACCTATCACGCCAAAGAATGAGTGTTTATCTCTTCTCCCTATCGCTTTCGAGTCATTTTTTATACTTCTTGAAGTTCGCTTTCCATCTTCCACAATTAGTGACATCAATATCAATAACAAAGATAAATCTAAACAAAAGCAAAAACTAACCTCCTTGACTCGTTTACTACGTCAGGCTATTTCTCCGGCATATAACCACACATCCATCTCAAGTGAATCTGATCCCGTTATTAAAAAAATAATACTGGATCAAATTCCACCTTTAGTAAGAGCTCTTGGTATCAATAGCGTTGCACATTTGCAAACCTTAATAAAGCTCATTGAAGAGCCATTGCTTGATCCTTTTGCAGCAGCTAGCTTGCCAACTATGCTAGCTGCTCTAAAGGCTTTAAAAGAAATTATTCTCTGTGCATGGCCGAGGCTAAGTAATGAGAGAAGAAGAAGAGAGGTGATAAGAATGATGGTCAGCGCCTGGGCAAAAACTTATAATGAGTCAAGCAATTCAACGGAAGCCATCCGAAAAGAAGTTTTAGGGGAATTGAAGATCGTAGGAAGATTATTCGTAAAAGCTGTCGAGACATCAGAAGAAAAAGATCTGAGCTGTGATTTAAACTC
Source organism: Oidium heveae (assembly GCA_003957845.1). Taxonomy (NCBI): domain Eukaryota; kingdom Fungi; phylum Ascomycota; class Leotiomycetes; order Helotiales; family Erysiphaceae; genus Oidium; species Oidium heveae. The sequence continues at coordinate 48,580 of QVIK01000095.1, read as the reverse complement.
ATTGGTTGAAGTTGATAAAGGCCTCAAGGAACTATTTGGAACATAAGTAATATATGCACAGGTTATTTATGTAAAGAAACCATAGGAGGTATCATGTAATCATTCGTGTAAAATAAGAATGTATTTCAGAGCTCCATTTCGTGATAAGTCCAATAAGTTTCCAACAGAATATTAATCTTAAACCCATCTAAAAGTTTCAATCGATAGGCTGTTCTTTGAATAGGCTCTTTCCCATGAGCCATTTTTGATAAGCTTTATATCTTTTTTTGTTAAGATCGTCTTCAGTGACTGTCAAAGGATTTTTAGCCACTGATAGAAAAGCTTTGTACTCTGCCATATCATCTAAGCCACCTTCGTTCATCTCCTTTTCTTCGGACATCTTCATTGCACCAATATCTTGCCAATTTTTATTAACATAGTTCAAGTATTCTGAGTCGATATCAGTTGGGGTTTCCGTCCGAACGACAAGCGGTAAAGTCTGAGGATGTAAAATATAGTAAGCGTAATCATCAGCTTCTGGCGCTGAGACATTCGGGTTCAGAGATTCATGAACAACTTGAGTAAAAGTCCACTGAGCAGCTTTTCCTTTGTCAAGCGTAGTAAGTTTCTGTTTTTGTTGCACATCAGAGTCTTGAGACTCTTTGATTGTTCGAGTAATCTGGGATCGATCTTGTATAGGCTGAAGCCACCGTTGTAATGAAATACGTTTAGCACTCATAGTAGCTTCTGATCTACTTGACGTAGTATCATCATCTATAGTCTGCTTAGATTCAGGTATCGTATTTGAAATAGTTACTTCCTTTTTTAATCTTTTTAATTCATGATCGAAATTTGATCGGACAGTAAACGGAGAGAAATTAACGGGCCCTTGTGTTGGACGAATTGAGATGTAACGTAATGTTGAATTCATCTTTCCTGGATATGAATAGATTTTTTGAAGAGATGAAAGAGCTAGTGGTTTGTAATATTCAAGCCAATAATAGTCAAGATAACTAAGAAGTTTGATGCTATTACCGTCTGGAGGAGTGGCATTATCGGGAAGCGATCTTTTTTTCAAGAATTCTGGTGTATACCAATTAATATAGGAACGACGAATCCTACCAGACCAAAGTCGTGGATTAACATGATGTAGATAGTAATCAGTTGGTAGATCCCATAGAAGTGGCTTCCCATGTTCAAACTTGTAATTACCAAGAAAGAGATTATATGCTTCTTGACGCTGACCATCGAGAAAAGAATTATTGTAATATCGCTTGAAACTTTCTACCATATCTCTAGAATGACTAGTCCATTGATTAATCTTTCGGTACGTTTCCATTGTATTCACTAACTGTGAGCCACCGTACTGAACTGCGATGGTATCACCATGGTCATGATACATATGTGTGAAAAGATTAAGGGCATCAGTATCGTATGCGAGATAGGTACCAGTGATAATACCTAAAGAATGTAGTTGATGCCCTAAAGCTCTTTTACCAATAACGAATTGTGCTGCATTCGTTCGATCCAAGCAATCGATACAATTTGTTCTTGCAACTCCATTTTGAACCATAGTAGGTGTAGTCTTGCCGTCACCATTACGAAAAAATCCAGTTTTCGTGACAACATCTTCGGCAATACTTTCTAATGTACCAATCACATCCTGATCTTGATTTTTGGAAGCTCGACTCATATCCCATGCCTTGTGAATTATTTTTTCGTCTGCGCTAAGAAATTGATTAAGATAGTTGATAGCATCAGTGAACTCGTGTAGTAGTTTTGATTCTCTTGGCATCCTCTCTCGTGACTTCACAAGGTTTAGGACGTAAATGGGAGTTCCATATCTTTCAAATAAATTATCAAAATGCAGTGCTGCCGCCGAGTAGAATGGATCAACTAAATTAAGTTCAATTGGTGGCTTTGGAGTAACACCAGTATTATCTTGGGTCCAATATAGTGGTATACTACCACGATGTTGAACATAAGATGTGTAATTTGGGTTTGAATATAGCTTGGGTCCAGGGGCATGAAAAGAAGTTGTAAGTACTTCTGACACAATCTGCTCTGTTTCGACATCATTTGCAACATATCCTCGATCATTTGCACCTCGCTTAAGGAAGCGTGCGCCTGCAAAGTATCTAGACCGTCTTGCAATTAATGTAATAAAGACAGTGCGACCATATATATATAAGACAGACTGATCGATATAGCCATGAACAATAGGAAGACACCAATTGTAAGTGCTCTTCAGCTTATCTAAGCTGGGCTTCAAAAGATTGTAATTCCACACAAACATTGAATTGTAGTTTTGGTTATGTGGAAAAGGCTTTCCCTGGGCAAGTGATTTTCTTTCTGTTATAATATTTTGCTGCAAAGTATGAGTAATATCATAGGAATAGCTAAAATAAAAAGATCTAGTTAAGTCTAAATTATTTAGTATACTTAGGAAGCGTGCTTCTTCTGGAGATCTAGCTTCAGACTTAAACCTTGGTTTGATTCCAGTTGTGAGAGAGATAATTTCTGTCCCATCAATAGAGTAAATATAATGTCCACCTATCATTGCTCTTTGACTTCTCTTTGTGACGATAAGCATGTAATAAGCTCCAGTAAATTGTATGAAGCCCAGAAGACCCCATGTATTACAACGCAGTTTAATACCTCCCGTATTCTTACTACCAGTATCAATAGCGCTAAGAAGCTGAGTCAATTGATTTTTTGAGTATGTAATTTCATCTTCTGTAATTATTAATTCGTTTTCATCTCCCAAACGTGAAAGCCTCAAGATCCTAAATTTTCTATCCATCACATCAGACCCAACTATGTAGTAGCAAGTAGCTGTCTCGTATAAAGTGAATCGGTGCATTTGCCATACATCATGGTCACTGGCTTTTTCATGATGCGTATCCATCGTAATTTCTTAAGTCGGCACGAAAGTTCGTAGTCAGTTGAAATAAACATGTAGTACATCTGTTTTGGTGAGGGCATGGGACATGTTATTTAGGATCGTCGAAAAATAGTGAGAGCGAGGAGTACTTATTGAATAAGCTTTTTAATTCGCTCTAACTTTTTTTTGAACATCTACACGACGTTAGGAAAATTATTCTGGTAACTATTATAGGAAGTAAGCGGCAAACCCTTCTTTCCCAATGTTGACTTCTAAAATGTCATCAGCAATTATCTAAATTTGAAACTTGAATGATAAAGGAAATATATTGTATGATTATTCGTTTCAATAATTAAGTTATTTATATATGATATATTTTGTGATAGATAAACAAGCCACGTATATATTCGATATCTGCAGTCTTAAACATGTGAACAAATCTTTCTTATTTGAATATGACCTGCAACAAGTTACTAGGACAATTCCAATGTAAAATACTATTTGAAATTTTAAAATTTATATAATTTCTTGTAATTACGTAGATTCAGTTTTGAATTTTTATTTCGTAGTTAATAGTGATAGACTTTGTGCTGTTAGAACTCAGAACTCTACTGAGCTTCTAGCTCCGCGGTTTCACAAGGATATTATATGGTCTGGAAATCTATTTCAGAGCATCATTATATTGAGCTTTGAATGATAATATTTGTTATAAATAAGCCATTTCATAGCAGATAATTTTTATTTAGTACTTAAATTTAAGTGGCAAATTGACGTGGTTGTGAAGTTTGCGCTATTGCTAGAAGCAGTTAACAAACAGAGACCTAAATTATGCTTCAAAGTCTTCAATTCCGGCTACACACTGTATTACAACCACAATTAGTGTTAGAGATAGGAAAAAAGACCAAAGAAAGTGAGTCTTCACAGGCGTTTTCAAAGTAGAATAATGCTAGTCAAGGTCGTTTTTAATTTAAGCCCTTTGATGATTAGCGAAGTAATACTAGAATTTCAGAGGCCAAGTGTGAAGACGCTCTCTATTATATATTATTATGGTAGTACGTGGATGGGTTTAAATATTGAAAAAGTGAATTTTCTCTCTAAGCAAAATGGGCTTACTTCTTCCCCAGGTAATCTACTTGTGTCAATACAAGTTTCTACATTTAGCTAAGACATTACACTGTCTGAACGGTTCCACTTAATTGCTAGATTACCGAGTTTTATCTCTAATAATTGTAATTCAAGCGCTAATATATCACTATCGTTGAAAATTTTAAATCTATCTTGCTTACTTATTTATCTAGTTTAAGGTCCTAGGCAAACGCCTTATGTCCGCGTTGGGTTCAGGACCAGCGGAGCCGGTCGGAATCATAGCCTCAAGCATACCCTACTCGTTCACGCCTGCTATTTACATAAAATGTAAAGCAATTAAAGTATAAAGAAATATAAGGAAGGTAACTAATAATAGGGATATCTCAGCATTTCTCATGCCAATCTCTAACCCGCCATTCCGATTGTTGACATTTTACAATTTACCCTCCTCGCGTCCAGCTGAGGATAGGTGAGGCGGTTGGTCGCTAAAGCAACCTATAACCTCTGCGAATTCGGAAAATTTCTTCAAGCAATTATGCCCGAGAAGTTGCCTTCTAAAATTGTCTATGGTCATGCCATTTCGAAGTTTGCGCGCTTGATGTGCGTACCTTCGACATCTAATAAAATATGTCGGAATGGTCTCCTGCCCATAGACGCATTGAAATTCGGCGTCTAAATTTTTTAAGCGGCGATGGTATGCCACAAAGTCACCATGCCCAGTTCTGGCAGCTATTAGAATATGTAGTAGCCGCCGTGATAGTTTAAGTTCAGGTGGCTACCTTCGACGCATTTTCAAATTTAGGTCTTGATACCTAGGAGGACAAAAGTCGGACCACCATTTTTCCATCAACTGTTGTCGATGCTGCTGCATAATTTGACGTAGATATGCTAAGGTAATATGACTTTGCTGGGTTTGTCTTCCAGGTAAGTCTCTAAGAGGAGCACGAGCTTCCGCATCTGTCTCTTCATTTCCACTAATTCTAGAGTAACCTGGCACCCATCTAAACTCTGCGTACGTTAACTTCGCTAAACAACGAAATAGTCTTGTTAGTCGAATACTGGATGCGGATTTTCCAGTGATTAAAGCCATTATTACGGCCTGGTTATCAAGAAGTGCATATATCTTCTCGTCATTATTTCTTATGGACAAGGCCTCTCGAAGCGCCATAGTCGCACCAAAGATCTCTGCATCGTAGACCTCTCCACCATGTAAAACCCCATGTCCTTTTTTAATGGTAAATCCTCGTTGAAGGACAAACCCCCAAGATGATGGACCTTCCAATGATCCATCTGAGTAGGCGCAAATATTATTAGGAGCGAATGAATTTATCCATCGTTCGAAATTTTGTACCCCGTCTACCATTGTTCCAAGAGTGGGAGTATAAACTGTGGCTGGTAGAGGCTACGCGGCTTCTGCTTGAGGCAGCTGATGATAAGCGCGCTGAACACGAGACATTTGTGTTTCAGGCTTCTTTGAAAGTCTAGGCTCTCTTTTGTAAATCTATCATCAATGTATGACTTTAATTAAGTCTCACATACAGCTAACTTGATTAGGAAGCGATGTTCACTCTAAACGAGAAATTTTGTTAAATTGCTTGATTTGGAAATAGCTGGATCATGAGCCTGAAAAGAAACTAGGATTATCACCATGGCAACTGTGCATAACTAATTGCGATATTTAAAGATAGCAGTTTAAATACGGGTCCCTTAAACGCATGTAGTATATTTATGTCTTCTAAACAGCCTTAAGAATACCAAGCATGATAAACAAGGCGGTATACTTAAAATTTGCAATCAGAAACTAGATTTGAGGAAATCGATGATTAAAATACATAAATGAAATTTCTACATTTCTAGCCACAAGTGATAACAGAAGCCAAGTAGTAATTAGATTTGTTAAATCGAGGCTTAAAATAGACTCACCTAAGTTTTATCTCTCATTGCAAGCGAAAATTACAGGCAAGATTTATCAGATATAGGCGTAGTTGAGTTTGGCTGCGGTTGTACACTAAACCGATAGAAGTTACCCGTCTTAATACGTTTGGTGAGTTGATCTTGAGATTGCAAACGTTGATTTTCTTTAGTAGAGATAATCACTACATCATCAATATCTATTTAGTTTGGAGACAAATTAATTGTTTTTTTTTCCGCTTCGATTGGCTTTATAATTGAGCGATTGAAAACAGAAATCTAAAATTTTGACGTAATTTCAGACCGGTAATATGAATCAAGCTCTTCGATTACTTTAGGAGCTTTCACAGAATATAATTCAAGTCCCTACCTATCTTCTTGTTCATCGATGACTGTCCAATTATGTTAACTTATTCTTTGCCATGCAACTCTTCCCCAGTCTTTATCATAATGAGCAAGTTGATTTCCAAGTCGATGCTCTCTCGCTGCAACAAACTAAGCCTTTGATAGCTTATAGTTTAGAATTATATGCTGCTGGAGATGTTTGGGAATAAAAGTTTCTATCGCTCCAGGGTTGCACATAAAATCATAAATATTATGGCAATTTTCTGATAGTCGTTTCCTAATTGAGTTAGTGTATGTAAGACTCAACCAAAGTCCAGTATATCTGCCACAATAAAGGAAACCTTTGTCGTGGAAGAGAGGTGATTAAAACTGTGCAAATGGTGCCAGGCTCTTTCTAGTCAAAATTGGGACATTATAATAGAGGATAATCTACCATTTTTTTCCAGCTAGAAAAAAAAGTGACGCTCTCGATTTTCAACATATTTTTAGACCGAAATGAGGATCATCTTGGGATTTCTTTCGTCCGACGCTATAACCTTTTGAGTTAATACGATATCTTTCCAAAGGAGATTTGAATAAGCTTTTATAGAATATTCACTGCATATTATGGGGTAACCACTGTTACAGCATGGAGAACATGCAGAATAAAACATTTTTATAATTAATCAACAGAAGTATTGGATAGCGAAAAAGTTTGTGTATGGCTTCACGGGGATTGCCTTTTTTTTCTTGATGAAACTTGTTTCAGGTTTTCCTAGGAATTGTTGATATAGACAGATTACAATAGATTCATTGATGAGCTAGACTTCCTATTATTGTTTAATTAATATGCACATACACTTATTAAAATATTAATTAAACTACTTGTAACATTCATAACAAAAAAATACAATCATTAGCCAGACTTCAAACCTTCAACGCAAAATAGAGAAAACCCCCCTGGTAGCAAATAAAGACTTTTTTACATAATATATAGGTTATTATTTTTCGTGAGCCGAGAAGATTAGAAGAATAGTATCATATGTTTACAGATATACAAGGATTTTTAGAAAAATGATGATCCAACCTTTTTTTTTACCACATCATGATTGGCATGCGCACAAATCTCCTTTGAAAATCTCCCTCAATTTTCGAAAGGTTCCGATTTGTAATTTAATAGGGACATATTTCATAAGAGTTTACGTTGCGCCATATTTCACTTGTCGTTCTCAGCTCATGTAATATCCCATGCAAGGTGACGGAGTATTAATATTTTATAAGCTTTTTTCCCCCACCATTCTTAATTATTTCTATTTCATTTGTTCAATTTTTTGTAATATGGATATCGATTTGAATTTAAATTTGTGAGTTTTCCACAGAGTCTGGAGAAATAAAGGTTAATAAAACCTCATCGTGGTAAGAGCAATTTGTGGAAACCCAAAAGTTTCTTCAGTCTTGAAGTTCAAAATTTGTCTTCTATTAATCGATCCTCGAATAAATTTGATAGTTATGACAAACTATTATGATGAATGGTAATTTTTCCCAATTCTTTGAGAGAAAACTAATAATTTTTCTCTTTTATCATCCCTGCATAAATATTGAGGAGAGTTGTTTTCGATAGGAGTGAAAGTCTTCATTAAGTATTTTAAGCCGTAATTCTTCGTAACGAAGACCATCCTTAGAAATTGGCGTCGCTAAAATACTTAATTTTCAATTGATATAGATATCTCGATGTCATTAATTTCAACCTTACTAGCGAAGGAACTCATCTACCGTTTGAGAGCTTAGCTTCGATCACTAGCCAGGAAATAGAAATAAATTTGAGATAAGAAATCTCTGGAAAAAATTGACTTTCAAGATTATGTAAACGAAAGCATATTGCTTGTTTAGCAAGATGTCTTTGTAGGCATAGACTCTTTACGTTCCGATGAAAGCGTTAGTAGCCTAAACATACGCTCAAGGAGATTTTTAACTAGGAATGGCTTGACCATAACAGAGTCCTATATAAAAAACCAGATTAGAAATTTTAGGGTATAAAAGTGTGGAAAATTAGAACATGAGTGTAAAGGTGAGGTACTATTTTTTAGAAAATTACTCACAATGCCACTTTCAAGCGCCATAGAAATCTGCTCGGGCCTAGCATTTGCAGTTGTTGCCAAAATATCAATATGTCTTGTTACCTTACCCTCGTGCTGAAGTCGGCGAATCTCACGACTACATGTGAGACCGTCCATAATCGGCATTTCCCAATCCATAAGAATAATATCTAAGTATTTCCCTCCGGTCTTTTCATGCCATACCTCAGTCTGTCGAAGCACTTCAAGGGCTTCCATTCCGTGATTAGCGAGATATACCACGTGACCGGCTTTAAAGAGTTGCTTTTGTACTACGCGCTGATTTACAACGTTATCCTCGACAAGAAGTACATATAGTTTTTTCATGTCAATGATTCGATTCATAGAAGTAAAGCCTTCGAGCTTTTCAATTGTTTTCAATGGTAAAGGTGAACTAGGGGGCGTCATCTGGCAGTGTGTGTCAATTTCATTCAAGGGTGAAATTTTCGAGTTATCGGCCCTTCTAGATCTTAAATAGAAGCCAAAATTACTTCCAATGCTAGGGCTTGAGCAGACACCCATCTCACCACCCTGCTTTTCGGCGAGCTTCTGAGATACAAATAATCCTAGCCCTGAGCCACCATAGCGGATTGAGGTGCGCTGACTAGCTTGCTCAAAACGAGTGAAAAGTTTTTTAATTTCATTTACCGACATACCAACTCCGCTATCATTAACCATGAAAGTAATATACAAAGGATCTCCAGTTCCCCATTCGATATCAAGAATATGATCAACTGGTTCAAGATCTTGCCGTGGAGCCCAGTGCATTTCGGGGAAGTAACTACGAGGATCAGTTAGACAAGCACCGATACGCACTTCAATATCCCGCTCATCGTTATTTTTTGTAAATTTAATTGCATTAGTGAGTAAATTAATAAGAATCTGCTGGATACGTGATACATCACACATAACCCAATCAACATTGTGGACATTTAAAGAAGGATCTGAAATAATGGAAATTTTAATTCTATGAGAATTGAGCTCCTGTTGGAACATTTTTACTGTCTGTCTTGTAAATACAGGGAGTTGAGCTGGACCGGGTGAAATCGAAAGCATTGTGTATTTTAATTTTGATAACGTCAATACATCATCCACGATTCTTTTTTGGTGTTTAGCACACATAATAATAGTTGAAGCATTCTCGATATTATTTCTTAATGCCTCCTCTAGCTTATAGCTAGGAATTAAATCTCCCTCGGGAAAAGAATTTATTATTGTATCAGCAAGTTGAAATATAGCAGATAATGGATTCCGAAGTTCATGGGAAAGTAAATCAATAAATTCTTCTTGCTTTTTCTTTGCTTCTCTAGCTTCCATAGCCTTTCGTGCCTCTGAAGCTTGAGCCCATCTGAATGTTGATACATCAGTTAGAAAAGTTGTTATACAATCAAGCTTATTTCCCTTTGTGACCCGAAAAGACTGTGTCAATACACTTGTAGGTTCTGGCTGCCCCGATGGAGGAGTATATTCATGATTAAGATGGAACTCAGTCGAGATCTTATATTCTCCCTGTATTAGTCGATCCCAAACTTCTCGGGCTCTATCACGATCTTCAGCTATATATGTATTAATAAAGGAGAATGGATGGTTGAATTCTTCACCACGAGGGTGATCAGTAAGCCGATAATATTCATCGTTAGCCCAAATTTTTTTACCTTCAACTGAAAGATATAGCATACCTATAGATGCATGCTCAGCCATATACTTTATTCGCTTTGAACTCTCAGCAAGATCTCTCTCAAGATTTTTTTCACGATTTTTGTTACGCTCTGAGGTAGCGACAGAAACACCAATAGCAGAAAGCTTCGACGAGATATCTCGCATAAACTGATCATGATGTTTGTCAATAGGACGTCTTGGATTCGTTCCAATTAACGTAAATCCGACCGATTTATCTGACACAAGAATTGGAATAACACTGATCATTCTGCTTGGTTCACCGAAACCTTGCCAGTCAAGGCCATCAAAAGACTTATCAACTTCTTCAGTAATGATGTTACTTTGATTTTGCGCCCGACGGAAGAGGGGTGCAAGCCCTATCTCACTTTTAAGGTTTAGTGTCTTGACAGCTAAGGGATGGTTTTCCGGGAAGCCTATATGACCTTGAAGATTCAACATATTATTGTCGGATTGTTCTCCATCGACAGTATAAACTATAGCAATAGGAATGTCGCGTGGATTCTCTTTGAAAACAGGGATTATACTCGTTACCCATGAGTCACCTCTCATGTGATTCAGCATATTGCGTCGTCTCTCGATTATAGTTGAATTCGTAACTTCGCGCGCCTGTACATAAAATCCTTCTACTTTTCCTGAGTTTCCTCTCATTGGAATAACGTTTCCACTGAAATATGCCTCTTCTTTAAATCCACTGCGTTGAACATACATTTCCATTTCCTGGATCCTTTTAGCCACGCCTGATTTTTCAGCATCTGCGAATTCGGCTTCTACTAGTATCCAGAGCTCAGGAAAGTCAATAGAGTGATGCAAAGAGTAGTTTTCGCTGTCACTTTTTCCAGTAAGATCTAAAAAATGTTCATTGTATATTTTGACGTTTTCAGGGCCCCTTTAATGATCAGATAACGCGTCGTTTGTGGTAAGATATCATAGAAACAAACCAATATAAAACGGAGGCCTTAGAATCTGCGAATAAGGTAAACACATGAAGTCGAAGAGAGATACTCCATCTGGATAAAGGTCCAAGAGGCGTAGCAGCCCAATTCATGTCAATGAAAAAACGAACATGTTTTGAAGCTGGTAGATTTTCAGCCCATTGATCACACGAAAGCGTTGGTGCGGAATAGAGGCATGAACTAGGCCCAATTGTTATAGGAGTTGAAGTTGATCTTCGAGTCATGTCTTGAGCAGTGGAGCTATACATTTTTTGCTGTCTCTTTTCCAAAATTTCATTTGGCTTCCTTCGTTCTTTTTGTTCAGTCAAGGGTTTATCAGTTAGATTCCACAACAAGCTGCTGCTCATCGTTATCACTCCGGTGATAGGGCAAAAGTTGTGTAGCAATTCGAAAAGATATTCACGAGATGTAGCTTTGAGGGATGGAAAGCGATTATTCGCTATGTCAGATAATTATTTGGCCAGGTGGGTCGAGACCTTGAGCCCGAGACCTTGAGCTTTTACGCATATTGCAGATCTCAAAACTGTAAGGATATTGCAATGGTATAGAAGTTATGTAAGACAGTGACTGCACTAGTAGGGATGATTGCTATCTATCCCAATGTGGAAGTAGAACAACACTCAGGATAATTATTCCGAAATCTCGATCAATGACTAATTAATAGGTGCAGCTAAGATGCGTTTTACAAGTGTGGAAGAGAATATGAGTATCGAAAACTTGAGTAGTCTTAGCCGAGTTTTGACCGTTTCTAGTGCAAAAGCTTTACTTATGTATTACTCAAAGTAGATTATGATGATTTGATTTGGTGTTCTATTAGCTAGCTTATTGAAACTTCAATCCTTACAAGTGGCCACAGTCAGCAGCGTCCGTGGGAGGCGAGAGTTTGTCGGCTAACTTTGATTGAGCCAGGGTGGTCTTGGCACAAGATCTATTGCCCAATGCACTTGCTTACTAATATTATGAAGAAATTGCCGTCGAGGGTATCCCTGACGAGCTGTTGTCAACTTTTGAAAGAACCCTCTTCCCCATTAAATACAATACATGAATAATTATTCAATTAGCAGCACCTCGTTTTACACCAATGTACTTTCACTCTCTCACACCTCGTAAACCTCACTGCTAACGGTCTAATTTCCAGTCTTCATGCATCTAGATATCTGACTTAGGAAGCTAACCCTATCTAGTACTGCCTTCAAGGTACTTTTAGCTGCTTTTTTCTGAGGTTATCGATGGTTTCTTTTTGTTACCTTTTCAAAATGATTCCTCCCTTGATCTCATTTCAAGTTAATGGCCTGGAGTAAGCAGAGAAAAGCGACAATTTTACTTTGTCCTACTTACATCCTTATCTCATATGTTCCATTTTGTTTCTTCCGCAGTATGCAGTAAGGTGCTCATTTCAAGTTGAGTAGCCGTATATGAAATAAAGGTGTGACAATTCTTCAGTCTCAAAAAATCATAAGGATTTAACTAGGATTTGTGAGTAAAACTTTATTCAACAGCGGCTCAGATAAAGTTTTTCTGAGGCCTGAGGTAGAATACTAAAATGACAACACTGACTATGGTTTTGAAGCTGACTTACAATAATCACCTAATCAGCCTACGTACAGTCCAACTGGACATGATTGAAATACGTGCTAAATGAGAAATAACTAGGGCCAATCTATGTCTGTCTACCTTTGCCTTGCCTAATTTGTGGTTCAAAAAATTCATTCTTCTTGTAAAATATTGAGGGTTCAGAATTATGGAAAGGCCCCTGCAAACAAAGTGATCATCAGTGCTAAATCTTCATATGACTATTGAAACAATTTTATGCTTCAACGATCACGATCCTTGCCTTCTGCTTGCACAACATAACATGGATCAGAAAATATACACAAATTTCCTGTAGCCAAGAAAGTTAGCCAGTAGAATTCTTCTGTCAAAAACTTATCTTGAGCTTTAACTAATATTTGATTCTTAGCTCTATCAAGCATCGTTAGTTGGCACAAGCCAAATCTGGGCCAGTCAAAACCTAACTTTGAACATTCTCTGAGTTTCATTAAATTAGATTGACTACTCTAGCTATTGAAGCCCGGACTGACTGAAGTCAGCCCAGATAGCCCAGCTGTACCTGTCAGGGAACCTTATCGATGGTCGCAGCTTTTATATGGCAGGAAGACAGGCGCCTACCAGCTGGCTAGTTGCCCACAGAGCAATATTGGAAGCTTGACCGGCAGCTTGCTTGCTTTTGCAGTGTTTCTTTAAATCTGATTGTTGGCTGAACCGGATTTCGCTCTTGAGCCAAAGAATGATAGAATTACGGATTGTCAGCCGTCATGTGAGCTAGATCAAAGATATCTTTTCCTGGAGACGTTAATTTTTTATAATTCAAAACATGTCGTACCTGCCGGGAACTCAATCTTCTGCCCAAAGAACGCTCGGTCAAAACTACAAGCATTGATGCAGATTTCTAACAGGGATTAAGTAGGGATTCCACTTCAACTGCGGTGCTGCACAAATTACGAAATTTTTACGGCAGAGCCAATCAGAAAAATAACTTCTACGTACTCTAGTTCCTTGTATACATGTCGCAATACACTCATTAATGGCCAAGCTGCGATCTACAATGGCTTATTTTCTCACAAAATTTCTGATCAGGAGAGACATTGGGCCAAATTATCATGATGTTCGTGAGGAATTGGGTTACTTAACATCTAATTACAAAGCCGTTAATAAAGCGTTGGTAAATTAGCTTTTAGAGGCCCCTTTCGATTTACTATGTTGACGATACAATTAGGATGAAACAGTGTATCTTCGTATCAACAAGGATTAAAAATAAGCGCAGTGTTTAGTCGATGATCCGATTTTGGGACGGAAAAAGAAAAAAAAAAGAAAAAGGAAGCTTACGAGTCACCCTCAAAATAGAGCGTGGATAGAAAGTTGTAGGTGGCCAGGGTAGAGATTCGCTCATAAACGATCAGGAAACGGCTTTATGTTCCAAGAGATAGGGATAAAAACCATGCCACAGACAGATCGGAATTTATTCGTCATCAAGTGAGGCTAATTTAAGGAATCAACAACAAAATTTTGAGGGTGTTTAATAGCTGTAGTCATCAAGCAATAGCCCGTTTGATCCACGAGTGTTCCACGAGTGTTTTAGCTAACGCCTTTATCTTTTTTTCCATTTAATATGAAAAGGTAGTACTTGTGTAAGTTTCTATAGTTCGTGTACCTTCTACTAATACATCTATCGCATTCGAAAGATGAATGTAAAACGATAAGTTATCAGTTCCAAATTTTATGAAGAATGCGCGGCGCACGACGTCTCTAAAACACTAGCATAGCTCTAGAGCTGCTCACGAGATCTCGGGGGCATCTCCTCCCGGAGCCACTTTGAGCATGGCAGGCTGCACAAGTAGCCCCTCTTTAGCTTTGGAGATAGACGGTGTAATGATTGCTGCATCTTCCTCAACTCGCGATGACGATATTGAATTACATCTTTTCAAAACAGAGTCGGCCAGCGGACTGTCGCGGATCTGGCATATCACGGACAGGAGTTATAATTAGGAATTTCTCTAGCGTTGTCTTGAACTCAATGCGAGAATTCTGCAATTGATTTACAAGTTGAATGTGTGATTGATAAGTTTCCCTTCCCTGCCCCCAACTTAAAAGCCCCGACCCTGTCATCCCATGTAATCCCGAGAATGGGTCGGCGCGATGTTTCCCTGCTTGATCCAAGCATGGGGCCCCGCGGTTTTATGTGGGGTACATCTACTATGCTGTAGGGTAATGTAACATCGTTTATTCCCATCCAAAGCTCTGAAGATAGTCGACTGTAACAATGTAGATTGCGTCTACCGGAAAAAAAATAAAATGTTAAAAAACTTCAAAAAATTCAGTAACTCGAGCTAGATGAAGCTCAATTACGGGTGGCAGCACTAGACAACAATCTTACTCTGCTAACTTTTTATCCTCACATTCCTCTAAAGCTGATTCCGCATGCTCTCAGATATAGTCGCTGGGCACCTACCTCAGATAAAACCCAAAAATGGTACAGTTATTTGTGAACCTCCGAGATTTGATTTGGGTCTAATTCGTCACCAGGATAACGGAATCTGGATGCAACCGTGTAAGACCATCTAATTTCGACAACAATTGTAACGCCGCCAACAACTAAAATTTATTAGTTTAAGAACAAGAAATAATAGTTCCAAAATTGAATGAACGATTATCAGTTTCATATTTACAGCGATTCAAGTTGATGTCGAGACATCTATTTTTAAAGCTGAGAAATAAAATCTTCGCTCGACTTAACCGAGAATAATATATGCCAAAAATTTTAACGAGAATCGGACGAATTAAAGTTAAATTTTCAAATTGCACTCGGCTGGGCCAATAAAAACTTTATACTAAAATAGAAAATAAGTCTGAGCCTATTACGTCACTAATACACTTCCCTACCTGCCACGGTGATGATTCTACTCCCCATTCGAAAGCAGTAATATAATTTGCACCTCCAAACCTACCTAAAGCTCGGTTACTTATTTTATTATTTTATTATTTTATTTATTTACTTATTTATTTACTTATTTATTGTGTTATTTGAGTCCAAGACTATCTAACAAACGTAGGTCCTCTCTGCCTGCAGGCCAGATGTACCTATGCCTCGGATAGTATACACCTTCTTATGCCTCCTCCACGGCCTCTGTCCACCAAAAATTCCCCCACAAGCCTTCATTCCAGTACACACTTAGAGGAGCCGTTAGCCCATCATTATCCTTCCTCTCCAATCAACTAAATGATGAGCAATTGCTGGTGTGTCGCTGCCGGGAAAAATCCTCCAAAAAATCACTGGGTGCAAGACTCCCCTACTACCGACATTAGGACTAAATCCGAAGACATAGCTACCCTTCTAAAGCGTTCGGAAAGGCCGCCCAGCAGGGCGCAGCAGGCCTATATATACCTAAGAGAGTCATTCTGTCCTTCCTAGCCCCCCCTTATCACCGATTAATTTGAGCCTCAAGACAAATCAACAACCGCGACAAGATGTCAGAAAAGTCTTGGTCCAGAATGATAGCTGTGAAATAGCCTAGCCTAACCATACGATACCATTACGGACTTTGGCATGTCGAGTAACTCATTTGATAGTTGGTCCTCCTGGCTAGTAATGTCGAGTTGAAGAAAGTTTTGTGTCGGAATTTTGGTAACTTTAAATCTGCCGGTGACGAGGACAGACGGGTCTAGGACTCTGCTGTCCACGAGCTTTATATTCACTCGACGTAGATAGCATATGTTGAAGTATGACGGGGGCTTCCCTGACTATCATTGTAGCGTTTTGTACTGCAAAAATTCCTCCTCTCACCAAGCGTTATTGTTGTTACTATTCTGATATGAGGTTAGCGGAGCGTTTTCTTCGAGAATGAGGAGGAGAAATTCAGCTCGAAGTTGAGAGAGGGATGTGACTCAATCTTGGCTCTACAACTCTTTTACAGAGCTGTGGGTTCATAGGGGATACCACGTACAAGTATCGAGTTGTCGACCCCCAAAGTTCGGTTACTTGAAACGCTAAAATAAAGCTAGTGATTATATCCTTGTAAAGCCCCGTCCAGACAATTAATCTAAATTTAAATCTGAATCCGTTGTATAATCTACTTGATTTTGATCGAAATCTCAACGCTGCTTATACCAAAAATTGTTAGATCTCTTGAATATACTCTAAACTGCTCTTAAAAAGTTAATTGTCAAAAAGGACTCTAACGGACCACATTCAAAATACGAGTAAACTTATATTTATCGATGACTTTTCTCCAGCCAAAAGAGAAAACACACACTAGTAAAGGGAGCGAATAGAAGAAAAACAGAGAATTTATAAAATCATGGTATGAAGCGATCATAAATCCGAGCTTAGTCAGCTCAGAAAGACCTACGCTACAAACCGCAGTATAATTGGCGTAACATTGTCTGCACACCGCACTTTGAAGCAAAAAAATTAACTGAATATTTATTGAATAGTTCCAGCCATAAACTAGGGAATCAATGTCATTTGTTTTCATTAAATACCCGTTAGAGTGAAAGCTGTGGGCGATAAGCTTAAAGAGTTTGAAGAAATCCGTGAACACGACCAGATAAAAACATGATTACAAATCGGTTAAATGTTTTATCGGTGCAACATTTTCTGAGTGGCTATACATCTGCCTTCTATTAAATAAGGCATTTAAATTATAGATATCGTATGGTTGCAGTGGCGTCGAAACTATACGACGAAGATGTATATTTGTCTGTCTCAGTTTGATACCTGGCTATAGTTGAAAATCAAATTTTGAAGCATAAAAATTTCTCTCACTAGCATTGTGTAAAGATCGAGCTTGATCTACCTCAACTTGTGCAAGTTTTTGGTGGGCTGGATGGTTACTGATTAATTGGCTTGGGGAGTGGTTATGTGTGCTTTGCTCAGATCTGGATCGATGTCGCAGCTCCTACAGTTTATCCAAACGCTCAATAGCTATTCGAGAAGACAACCAGCCAGTCGTACGAGTAGATGCACTGCATTTTCTTTTCTGTGAACTGTTCCGTGTATGCTATGCGGGTGGTGCTTTTTCAGCACGGTTGCAACTATGGACAGCTCACTTTTCCTTACATTTTTTGATCTTTCGGTTCTAATTGCATAGCGATTTTCTGCTGCCCGGGCTTTTATTAAAGTGTATAGCTCTTCTCTTAAGCTAAATACGGCTTCTGGAGGAAGTGGCATGGATGTTGAAGAGGAAGGAGACATCACTAACGAAGAGCCAGGAAGTTCTGAAAGTAACGGTGTCTGAAATAGAGACACTGTTTAACTATTCATTGTAGTATGTCCTATTCGGCGGAAATGATATTAACTAAAAGTATTGGATAAAAGATTGGAAGTTTTGATCTTCTGAAAGTTAACTAAAGTATTTAAAAGTTGATTGTACATCTATATCGCACCCATCAGAAATAAGTACATGAACTTCTTGATATCGTTACCTAGGCAACAGGCAAATGCAAACAAATAAGACGCTTACTATGAGCTGTTCAAGTTGAAAAAGCGAAAATTATAGTGGGGTGATGGGGGTGGTACGTGGGGTAGGTCTTTCTGAGCTGACTAAGCTCATATTTATGAGGTGCTCCCGGGGGGTATCCCCACCTAGAGGATGAGATTAGTAATATTCTATAGGCGGCTGATATAGAGTACCCCCATGCCCAAAATATTAGTGGATTTTATGTTCCTCTATTTCCTAATAGGAAGGCGGTCAGGACGATAAATATAACACCCCTATTCCCAATTAAGGAAACACAACAATTTGTCGCTATATATGACTCTTATTTTAGTTACCCAGCTATTTTGAAAATTAATCTTATGGAGAGCATTACTTTGCACATTATGATTTTGTTCATTCTTACCAGGGAGCGTCGCCTAGCCAACTAAGATAATAAATCTGTACAGATACTAACATGAGTTCAGTCGGTAAAAACACACTTACATTTATCATAACATTAGAGTCCCTTACAACATTATTCCCCATATTTTTTAACGTCTAACTCACAAGATTGGCTGTTATATCTCTATATGACCCGTAATACTTAAAGGAGCTGTATTTAGCCTCGTAAGTAAGCGAGAATCTAGTGCTATAAATGTTCCTGATAATCAGGCAATTAATTAAATATGGCAGAATTAAGATCAACCGAAACAACCCCGCTATTTTCTGAGCATGGGTATGCTCTATTTCAGTCGCCTATTCTAGCCTATAGTCACGGCTGAAATTGTAGGTGGAGTCCCCAGAAGGGGTATAAGCGAGATGATCATATCCTTATAAAGAATGATCTGCTATCAAATAGAGTTTATCCCCCATACTTCGTACTTATGAAATTTCTTGGCAAAATACGTATGGTAAATTCATCCGACAGAGAAATCGTAGCTGAGTCATTTCTTCTAATTTAAGCCTATTTCATACATGATCTACTGTATAAAGTTTTATGCAATCATACTATCAAAATTTACAACTTGGTAACTGAAGGGAAGATTTAAGCAATAATTTATAAATAAGATCAACAAAAGCAGATTAAAAGCTCAGTCCTTAGTACTTTGTCGGGCCCTCATCAGCATCTGTAACCGCCTTACATCTAGACAGCATGGTCTTAATAAGTTTGACAAAGTATTCAGAGGACACAGATTCCGCTCCCTTACCAACCAGTCGAAGTCTATCTCGAGATCATTTTTTTCCGCTACCTAGACTTGGATAGTTGAACCAAATGTAATCTTCCATGCTATTCCAAACAGCCTCTCTCGGATTAAGGTCTGGAAAGCTAGGAGGCCAAGGAATTGGAGTATTGACTTTCTCACCCATTTCTTCTATCGTCCTGGCTCCTGCGTGAGGAGGAGCGTTGTCCTGCATCACGGAGAGCCAGGGCCGCACAGAGATCCCCCCATCAATAAGAGGTACAATTCTCTGACGGTATTTTTCAGAATCAATAGGGCCTCATTCTTTCTCCCAAGATAGGCGGGGACTTTTTTCCAAACCAGCAAAAAAACCCCAGAACATCCAGCCGATCCTACTTCTCATCTTTTCACCTACACAGTTGATATCGGATTCCTCACCAGTCCAAGGTAAAATTTAAATCCAAGGATAAAATACATGTCATAGAGCAAAAATATTCGCCTCTCTAGAGATCTATTCTCTTGAATGCTCACGATTCTTCACCCAAGTTTCGTCGCTCCAAAGTATGGACATCCAGTCCTCCACAATCTAGTAACGTGGGCTTCAGCCCATTTTTGGCGAGCCCTCTTGGTCAGATCGGATACCGGAGGTCTCTTGTGAACAGGGTGGCGCTGATAAACTCTTTTCCGAAGCTCACTCTGAATAGTCCTTTCACTGACACTTAAATGTCCAAAGAGACCAACGGCGAGTTCGAGATATGTCATTCTTCAATTTATTGAAGATAACTTCTTAAATTTCTCTATCTCATCGACATCTTCGGAAGATACGACTGGTGGACGACGTTTCCTTTCCTTTGATGTGACGTTGCCGCGGCGCCATGCGTAGCCAACTTGATGGAAAGATAATTCTAATTGATCAGAAATTTTCTAGTTATTACCAAGTAAATGTGCGACGATGAGGATAAACCAACGAAAGTTATGAAATTGTAAGGATAATTAATTGTGTATGTTTTCGTCTAATGATTCAGGCTTAGAATATTATTAGAGTTTACTAGCTCTGCACACGCAGGCTATGATCCCTGAAGCGAAAAATGCCCCCTAGGGCATAGCGCTATCCTTCAATGCATGTAGCCAAACTACTACCCTTTTGGGCGAGGTTCATGAGAAATTTCCCGTTTAGATTAAGCGAACGTGTACAGATGTTTCCAGAATTTATGGTTGTTTTCTTAGTTAATTCATCACAACACATTTAAACATAATGGAACTACTTATTTGTACAACTAGTGCTTTGAGCCTCTATCGAAATTTCAAATTTATGCAAAAAGTTTTTGTTGAAAAGTTATAGCTGAAGCGAGAAATTTCGAAGTTAGGTCGGATCTCGGTAACCGTTTCTGACCGTCCTCGACTGTATGGATGATGATAGGCATGGGGTTGCCCTACTACTACAGTAATATTTCGACCCCTTGTTTATGCAGATCATGCATGACCTTGTTCCAGGAGCACATCCCTCCTAGTTTAAGCTTGGCCGAAGTCTAAAGCTTTTTGCCTGGTCTATGAGGCTTTATTCTATGCGACATCACTTTTCATTTCTATAGCTTTTTACCGATCCTCTTATTTTGAATATTGCCAGCCTTAATTATCATCGTTGATTTACAGCCTTAAACTATAAATTGAATCCCAATTATAAGAGCATCATAGAGACTTAGTTGATCGGTATTCTTTGGGACCAGTGTACTTTTGACTGCGAACCAGCGCTGGTCAGTGCGTTGGGACTTTTTACAGGGCTTATCATTGGTCTAAGTGCTTGCGCCACTACAGTTTATTGTGCAAAATTTCATAAGCTTGTGAACCACGTTGCTCTGGTAACGCAAAATGTTACGAATAAATAGGAACGCGTCCTTGGTTACTTGGGTTGAAGCCAATATTTGAAAGATACACCCAAGATTCGTAAAATGATAATTTCCCTTTCAGCAAAATCTACAATAATCTTTTCTCTTGATCTACAAGTCAGTGACAATTTCTTTCCTAAATTATTCACAATACAAAGTATATTCAATTCTCCAGCATCCAGTAATATTAACAAGTAATAATGAAACCCGATTTTTCTCAGGCCGAAATACTCATCAATTATCACTTATAGCTTTTCCTGTTTATTCTTTAAATTTCATTCCTGTCTTGATTTGAAGGAAAATAAAAATTCAATAAAAGATACTGACTAGTAAGAGTGAACCTTCCAAAACTAGGCCTAACATTTTACTTATAATAATATTAGCGAAAGTAACAGCGAGATTTCAAATTTTGCATGGAGAAGATGATGCCGGAATTAAAAACGATGTCTCAAGATTGACTGGGTCACTTCTGCCCCCACCGTTGGTTTCTTATCCAACCTATGAATCACTTCGAGTTGTAATTTGAGCCTAGACAAAAGAGCAAGGCTACGATTTAGTTGTTAATCAAACTAAAAGCTTCGACTCAAAAATAGTGCATAGTGCATAGATTTTTAGAGTGCAGTAGAGCTGGGAAGGCCTATAAAAAGCATAAAATTTATGGAAGAGTATAGGTTGAAGAAGGCCTCTTCCTACATGACAAATTGTCGGATAGGGATTTGGCTAGTTGCTGACGACCGACAAAATCTGGAAGGCTCATGGTCAACCAAATATAAGAGATCCGAAAAAACAAATAAACATATTCATGGGCCTGATTTTGGAGTTGCCAATCGCCGACGATATTATCGTAATGGTAAATTTTTGAAAGAGATTCGTAATAATGATAGGACTGGTGTTACGACATCACAGTGTATGGTCATTTTACGGCTTAAGTTTCCCACTCTTGTTCAATCTTAAAGTGACATCAGCAATGTTAAGACAAGGCTTTGACAAGAAAATCTCAAATCTATGACATCTATGGCTGCTGTACTTCTTCGCCTGCAAAAAAAAGTCTTTTTTTACAACGTATACAATTGATAGTGACAATCATTATTACGGAATAGGTAGTGACCAATGAGATCTAACTAAGTATACGAAGTTTATATTAATTCTCTGTAAGAAGAGACTACGTTGTGTTTAGGGAATGCTATATATATGCATAAATATTAGAGTTTTGAAGTCCTATACCCTGTTAGGGTGATTATCACTAGCCTCGCCGATCACCGGTTGTGCCGCGAAGGTTACTTGCTAAATTAGCCCGTAACAATCATTTACATTTACTTTTTTGGCCCATCCAAAAATCCATTGAGCTTATGGAAGTTCAATGAAATATTAAGCCTTGATTTTACCTATAAGGCTAAGGGGTACCGAAAGCCTTTACCGAATATTTGTGCTGTGGCCGGGTCCAACAAAACAATACAGGTGGCTCTGTGCTTAATAACATCCGAAACGACCGAGTCCTATATGTGGCCCCTGGAAAGTCATCGCAATCTCCTCCATGAAGGAAGAATTGAAATGCCTCAACTTGTCGTCACAGATAGAGATCGAGCATTTTAAAACGCTATAGGCTTCATTTTTCCAAATCTGAATAGTCGAATTTGCATGTGGCATATGCATATAGATGTTCACACATGGATTAGGCAACAACTTGGTCTAGTAAAGGTCCCGAACTCAAGGGATTATATTGATTCAGAGGAAACAAATGAGTACTGGGACCACTACAAGAAGACTGTTGACGCTTCCACAGTGGAAGAATTTAAAACTGGATGCCAACTCCGTGAAGCGAAGTGGGAAAAAGGTTTGAGATATATGTGGAACACGTGGTTCCGTGACTACACGGAAAAATTTACCTCGTATGAAGTGAACACAATTCTCCACTTTGAAATTAGTTCAACATAACGAGTGGAAGGCAACCATTCGAAGCTTAAAAATGGCTTCAAAACTCCCACTGATGTGTATGAATTAGACGAAAAACTTATACCAAGGTAGGTGTACTATCATTCTTCTATATATTTGCATCTAAAAGATGAGAAGCGACAGATTCATCTAGCTAACCAAACGCTTATCTTGGAGCAAGTTAACCTGAGAAATTTTCGATATCCAGTAAATCTTTTGGAAGATCAAATGAAAAAAAGCTAGACAAGAAGTCAAAGAAATCGTGAGATGTTGAAGTAGAGGTGAAAAGAAAGTATTGGTGCCTTGTGATGATTTATTTGGTACAACGTTAGGTTTACCCTGTGCTCATAGACTTTGGGATATATTGCTCGAAGTAAATCTCTGTCAGTAAGCGATTTTCATCACTACTGGCACAATGAGAATGACATACTAGATTCCTCTAGTCATATATTGCCAATCCTAGAGCCCTGAACAGCTCTCACCCGAAAAGATAAAAGTAAATTGAAAAAATAAGTGACAGGCAAGTATTGAAATCGAGGGGATGTATTGCATGCTGGAAAGATATTGAAGAGAGGAACATTTGGGATCTCGAAGAATACAGAGGTCTCTCGAGACTTTAGTGAATTTTTCGAAAAAGCAGAAGCCTCAAGGCATAAGGAGAAGTTACAGGCTTCAATTGCTCGCCCACATCAAACTTCAATAATCCGCCTCTAATCGATGATCACTTGTTTCACAATCTTCCAGCGTGAGCTTCTTCTAACTCTCCTATAAGTCACTTAGAAGTCCCTGGCAGACATAAATTACCTAAATTTCTTGTAGAGTTATGTTTACTGGCAACTTTTAGTTATCAGGAAATTCTAGCCTATACTTCTTATTTCTAGTAGTGTTAAAAACCATCTTTTAGCTTGAAATTTTTCAAGGATTCAAGTATTCATATTTTTAGTGGGAATCCTAATTTTTGGTTGTCTTAAATATTATAGACATATCGTACAAATAGTTAACGATAATACTTCACGCGTTTCTGGGAAAAGAATTAATTTTCTCTCGAGCGTTCTTTTAACCTTTAAATAGACATAAATTCACTCAAACTCAACAGGACTACTAACCTATTGTAAAGCGGCTCTGTTTGTGCATTGACTTGTCGATTTTAAACAGATGAAAAAAGGTAAGATTACTCAAAAGACCAGCTTAACTGTAGGACTGTTTCAGTGCATTTAAGCGGTCACCCTGTCCAGTAATCGTTGAAATTTTTTTCTCTATTGATAGTTATGCATCGAGCTCTTTGCTCATATTTATTGCATAAATATTTGTTCGCACTGTTGTGGCTGAGACTACATGGATGAGCCCTGCATAGCTTTTAAAAATTGTTTTACGCACTGACCTATGCTGGTTCGCAGTCAAAGGCGTGCGCCGGTCCCTAAGAATGCCGTTAGTTGATCCCATTTAGCACACGTAGAACGTTCCTCGACACTAAAAATACTTCGTAGATCGATCCACCTCAATTAACCCCTTCGACGCCTCCTCCCTATACGTTTCGACATAAAAGCTCAAAAGAGAGATCAATCATCACTTGTAAATTTAAAAAAAACCTAGAAACTTAAGATTTAAAATCAATAAGATTCTTGCTCTTTTGCGCCAGTTAGAAACTACGAAATTTTTTTACCTAATGTTGAAAGCGAAGTGTAGAGAAAAATACAGGGGTTTCTGAGGAAATTCAACGATATAAGTAAGTGGCTTATTTAAATCAGGATTATATATAATAAATTACTAATTTATATGGATTGCAAAATTAATAAATGCTTTTTATTGGAGCAGAGAGAGTACACCCCCTGACTTATTGGCATAGCAACTGCTGCAAGGAGGTCTTTTGTAATGATTTCGTTTCAGTAAATATTTTCAAGTAAATAAACAAATCTAGTCCATAACCATACATATATTTTTAAAAAGGAATTTAAAATTATTTACCTTCTCCATGGTCCATGGAAAGATTGACTGAGACGCCTATGGACTTCCCATTGAGACTTAAAGCCCTTTGCTCCAATATAAGATAACGATTGTTGTTACATAATATTTGGAGAGCAGTGCACAGGTGCATGGAATTTTGGCTATCTAATTGGTTAGAATATTTGAGCAGGGGGGGGGGAGAAAGGTAACAGAATAATACTAGTAATTAGCTTACCTGGATTTTACCTGGTTATTGTTAGAAGCAGAACGATATGATCTTTGCTGTCATAGCTTTAAAAAAAAAAAAGGATTGTATACCTCCAGTACTGTTTTACCCCATTCACTTGTTATGACTGGGTATATAATTAATCCAGACAAGGTGTGCATCTAAAAATGTTTCTCAGCACGGTAGTGATGAATCTTACCTGTCAAGTTACTACTGTTGGAATCTAAGGGTTAAATTATCAACATACTTGGCGTCATGCATAGACAAGGGTGTGTGTGTACCTTACCTACCTTGACTTTGACAGCCCGGCATTATTAATACCAATACGTTAAGTCGTATTGTTCGCTAATCACCTAAACCCTATTTGCCAGCGTTTATTAGTATAAATACTTTAATCAATCCTGACTAATATCTCCACATACCACTTATCGTTACTTTCTAACAAAATACTTCCCACATAATTGCATCTCCAATTGACACGTGACATCAATTAACTTTGATCAAGATTCCCTGCACCATTTTAACAACTACAAGTATACTTCAATATATATATATATATTTTTTTTTCAACAATGTAGAGCGTTGATCGGAATTTTAAATAGTAGTTTAGGAAAAGCTGCTGATTCATATGTCTTCATACATCATTACGTGTCATACATTGAAGAAAAGTGTATATGATAAATTTCTAGCGTTAGTAACCTATAAAAAACAAATGGCCTCGTATTAGGCCTAGTATTGAACTTCAATAAATACAGTTAGTTTGTAGTACAGTTTCAAATCAGATTTATATTCCTGATAAAATATGTGACAGATCATATGTTAGAGATACTAAAATCCGAAAGTCGATTTTTCACTCGAGTTCTATATGGGATAATGCATTACCCTAATTTGAGACTTAACTTTTCGCAAACAAAATTCGCTTCTAACGTTAAACTGAACACCACGAATGTATAAAAACTATTTAAAAAAAAAACCTCACTGACTTAGAATGAACCTGCTAAATTAGCATCTGATAAAAATGGAAATGAAACCAAAAATCCTAATCTTCTTCGAGGCAGTGAACTATGTATTCATAGTAGATATCTATTCAAGAGAGGTTTTTCTAATCCTAAGCTCTATTATCATTCAAGCGCGTGGAATTTACGCAAGATTTTTATCTTCATTCACTGGCTTTAGCTCTCTTCCCAATTTTGCAAGAAATATGGTCAACAGCAGACATTACCTCTTCTTTGATGGCTTCCCTAAATAGTCTTCATTCGATCCGTACATTATGGAATTTAGTGGGTAGTGAAAACCCAAATAACCTTACATTTACGAGGTCGCTCAAATTTTGAATAGTAGACAGTGTTAGTGGAGATGACGATAAATGTTGTCTTCAGAGCACTAATTTGTGATGGGCTGATTGTGCCCTTACCTATATAGCTGAATTGTTTTAGCCAGCCCAGCCTTATCAAAATTAGACCATTGAGTTACATTAAATCTACTCAACTCCTAGCAGTTTTATTAGTGGCTGAAAGCCAAAGATAGACTAGAAGGAGTGAAATAATTTGTAGTGCTAGACTAAATATTTGAAGTAGCGTCCCCTTTATCTAGCAGGACGTAGAAAAATTTAAACAATTTGTGAAATTATTGTCGTGCGTTATCTGTGTTGTTTTTTGCAACTTTAACATAATTTTATTCTTATTGACTGAACGTGCCCACAATCTCCACTATTCAGTCAATGGTTATCCATATCTTACAGTAGCTCTGTGCTCGATACCCAAAATAAAGTCCCATAGAGATATTGCATAACTGGTCTTTGGAGATCAGTATGTACCACATCGACAAAGTAAGTACGTTATGATATTGTGTAGGCGACTTTGGACTGCCTGATTTACCAATCTTTTAGATATAACGCACACAGACATTCGCATAACGTCAATCATTTTGCTGGAAGAGGTGCTTATACATATACTCTTCAATTCCCTGTAAGAATATTTAAAGAATTTTTTAAACTTGCCGAGAACTTAGTCGATAAAGTTCAAAAAAATAGGAAATTCCAAGTCACCTGTATCACAGGACTTTCATCCGACTATGGGTTATTATTCTGAAGTAGCCTAAGCCAAACTCACAATTCATATTGTTCCATCCTATTTTGTTATAATAAAAAAAGACAAGGATCATATTTCGAGCTCTCCATTTCTAGCGCTGTCTTATAATGCTCATGATAAGCGCGAAACCAATGTATATCCTACTCCAGAATATCAAATAGGAGGTTTGACGATTTTTTGGACATTTTAAGAACACAGAAACTATTGATGTATTTCTTTTGACGGAGTTGTATTTAAAAATTGAATGAGCATAGTTTTTGACTATACATAGACCTGGATGAAATCTCCCAAGAAAAGAAAGATTTCATTGGAAGAAAGAGAAGGGGCTAATAATTCGCTGACTAATCCATTGAATTATTAGGAATTGCATCAATATTTCAGTCTTACCGTGATCATTTAAAATCCTAAATAGCCAGGCGTAATTTTTCACATGGGATAGCTGTTTCTTTACCCTCAACTTCATCAACCATCCTGGTGCCTAAAATTCTTGAATCAACGAGTTCCTAAGAGTAATTGAAAATCAGATCATACACTCCCTGTGCCAATGGCCCAACCATTTCCGTTCTACCAGAATAAAGGACGGGTTTTCTGCAGTTGTATTCATTCCTTTTTCTCTAAGTTCCAAAGAAATCATGCAATCTCTGTTCTCTTTTTCAGAGAGAAGTACTTTGATTTGAGTGAGACTTTGGATTCCATGATGCCGCTGAAAAATAAAGTGAACCAATAAAATTTCTAACGACAATAATTTTAGATTCTAATTTTGAATTTCGATTTTCTAGTTATCTTCTACTTCGGTGTAGTTTTCCCAGAGCTTTTTAAGTTATGGATTCCTCTAGCAAGTTTATTCTACTGTCTAAGTCATCAATAACAGGATCCGATTGTGTCTGGTTTTCAGGTAAGTTTGCTCCCCTAAGGGATACCCTGATTCTCGTGCTCCTAAAATTACTAAAACGTCCATACATATCAACATAGAAGTCTTCTCATCCATCTATACTAATCTGTATGGAGTCTTGTCCAAGCCATTTCCTTTCCAGGAAAAATATCCTCAGAATCTGGAGGAAGACCAATAATAAGCTTAGTAAATGATCAATTTCGCATGTTCAGAGCTTCAGATGTATCGCATATAGTATGGCACCTTCTAATCTCTGCCATTGCTCTCTTTACAGTATTAGCTTGAGTCACGATCGAAACAGATGGAGGATCTAATTAACTTAAATGCGAAAATGCTCCAAAACGAGTTATGTTGAAACTAATCTATTCGGACTGCCGGTATCGTTAAAGGCCTTCAGTGCTATCTGAAATTTTATTACACCTTAAAATGTAGGTAAACGATAATTGAGTGTCATAATACATTTTAGAATACAACAGCAAACTCATTATATCTTAACGTGAATTGAAGCGTCCGTTTGTAAATCAGGGCATAAAACTACTTAATCCCTAATCAATTGACCTTTCATTAAGTCTATACATTCTAGGAGCGTTTTAACTGAATAATTAACCTTGATATACTCTAGCTTAATATTTTCTTATTCAATCATCTTTTACTTTTAGCATTGTTCTGCTTTGAAATAACTGTTTTCTATCTGAATTATTTCTCCAGGTATGCATCGATTTTTCAGAGATTATGTTGAAGTAGTAATCTCTAGCCTCACTAGTGGGCTTAGCTGCAAGTGCCATGGGGTAGTTGAGGGTTGAGGATCGATATTTGCTTTAAAAATAAGTCATAGAAGATGCGTAATTTCCGACAAAAGAAGTCTTCAGCACCACTATACTCATCTTCTTTCTTGTAAATTTTATGGCGATTCTGAATGCTGTATTGCTTTGCTCTGAGATCGTATTTTGTTGGCTGGATCTTCGGATATTCGTTGATTAACATCTTTGATTTTAGATATTGTCTAACGAGATCATGGGTCGTATTAATTGATTTTGACATGGTTTCCCATTAGGAGGATTTGATGTCTTCAAATATTTTGTGCCTTTATATTTTCTTCTTTGTTAAAATAGGCTTAGCTCCCTGAAAGATCTGATTTAGCATGTAAAGGTTTCTTTATAATCAATTCCAGGGCGTTGAGTGTTGACTTTAAGGCTATACCTAGCTCGATTCTTATCGAGTTAACCATCGGGAAGGTACTTTTTTTTGAAAACCCATTTATTTTTCATCAGAGTTCTACCTTTCGGCAAATTTTTACGATCAACTGTGTCAGGATTGCCTTATCTTGTATAATATATATGTGGAGATTCACCAGACTATAGTGTTCTATGATTCTGGTCTGGCCTTTTGGTCAAGTGGTGATGCATCTATTTCGTGTATCATGTAGGGTGGCAACCCTTAGCCTGTCACACCTTACTTCTTGCCCCGCTGTCTACATGCCGCTTCTGACAAACTGTGTTAATGGTTTTAGTTTCATTTAAGATGCGGATTTCTTCTTCTGAAGCTACTAGCTACCAGCTATTGCTCTACATCGGCACCGTTCATGGCCTCTACCCACGCTTATGGATCACTCTTTGTCTTAACTGCCTTTTTGTGATGTAGCTTACAATAGTCAATCTTCTTGATCGGCCTCCAACGCTTGCTTAGTGTAGTCTCCTGCTCTGGAGATCTACTACGCCTAGTGCCAGCTAATTGAGGGATTGAGTCCTAGCCTGTCATGACTTGATCATATTTTTCATCTTGGTCTCTCGCAATCGACTCAAATTGCTCCCCCATGACGGATAAGTTCTCTATTTATAGACTGACTGTTTTGCTTGTGTGGTATAGCAATTTCTTCACAGCAACCATCATACTTCGAGTCACTAACGAATAATCGTCTATTAGACGATTCGCTCCCCCTTTGGTATATTGGTTCATTATTTTTAATATTTGACTGAGTAGTAGACGAGTCTTTAGACTCGTACAGGCTTTCGTACTCTGGATTATTTGCTGAAGATGAAAATGGAGATGGGCAATGTTCGATGGTGACGAGTCTTATGATTTGAGAGTCTTGGGTATTTGTCCCTTGTCTTGTTTTCTTTTGCTTTTCTATGGAATTTAGCATAGAGCCGAAAATTACCTCTTCATTGAAGGTCACGTGAGGTATGAAACTCTCGATCTATTTCTATCCTTTACTAGGTGTGTAGTGAGGATAGTATACCAGAAAATTCTTGTTGGTGTTCTTTTGAAAACTTAAGAGCCAACCTAATTCAGCTCTTGCCTCGAGCTTTCCCGATGTCAGAACGTAAGCTTTGGCTTAATAGAAGAATCTTGAATGAAGATTAGTTAATTTTTAGTTAGTTATAATTTACTTTATCAGAGTGAATTCAGAATAGAATATGATGTATGATGAGATATAATATTAGAAGAAATAGATAAAGGACAAGAGTTAGAAAAAGTTATATTGATGAATATGTGTTTTAGATGTGTAAATAATATATGTATGTGATATAAAAAAAGGTGTTCTGATGTTTTCTATCTAGGAATGTAAAGCACATTTAAATCTTGGCGAGATCAAGAGTCCCCACTCATTTTGATCCTTACGCTTATTTCCTATGTTGACTTCAGTGGAGAGAACTGCTTAGATCTTCATCGAACTCTAGATTCTGGTCTTAAGGAAGTAGTTATATGTCTTTGCTTGGGTCTAGGCTGTGGAATTTCAGTGGTGTCTTGGCGAGCAATCGTTAGAACTATTTCTCATATTTGTTGGCGCGATAGCGTAATGGCGTAGTGGTAATCCAGACCAACTATCAATTATTGACAATACTTTATCTCTGACACCTAGCTAGGGGCTCATACACTTATAGGCTCGAAAGCCAAACTGAGGCAATAGAGTGAAGTCAATTTTTTCCTTCAAACGGTTGTTTTAAACTTTTTAGGAAATCGATAAGAGGAACTGACTTGGTTCTGAGGCAGCTTAGCCTATTAGCAAGTAGCAAGAGTGTTCTATTGTCCATGACCAGAAGCATGATGGCATCCCAGTACAATTAATAATGATCGAGCTCTATGAAGTACAACTTTATTGACAGCTTTAGCAGCTCCATTTTGCTCGGGAGTATAGGGAACAGATATATCTATTTTCATATTGTACTTAGAACAGTGGTCGTTCATCTTTATGTACTCAGACCTCCCATCCTTGAAGATTGCTTTGACACGTTTACCATATTGATGATTTTGGTACTCAATCCAATTAATTAATTGATTGGCTATCTCATCTTTACCTTTCGTCGTGATTATCTATCTCATGCGGGCCTTCGCATCTGTCAATATTATGGCATACTATAATTTATTGATTGGAGTTTTTAGTTTATCCACCGTATCAATGAATACCTCATCTAAAGGTTTGGCGAGTGTTGTTCTTTTGTCCCTTGATACATATCTCTGGGCTTTGCTCAAGTGATATGTATCACATTTTCCCAACTCGGAGAGGCCAATATCTTCCAGCCCTATTGAAGTTTGGATGGTTTGCTTTAGTATCTTCTGTCCAGCGAATCCAAGCCTTTCATGCCCTTTTTGTGCACTTGACACATTTAGCATTCTTGCAACTTCAAGAGCTGCTGTTGGTAGTCTTTTAATTTCTCCCTCTAATATTTCCTAGACAAAAAAAACACCTTCAATACTTATTAGCTTTCCGATGGGTTTGTAAGAGCCAGGTACGTTAGTATGTATAAGAGTTTCATTTTTGATAGCCGCTACAATACCATGATCTTCTTAAAGACGCACGGCAGATATTATAACACAACATGATTCTGGAGAGTAGAGAATTTTCGATAGTTTTAGAGTTATAGTACCAATTTTCACCTAGCAACTCCCTTGGTATGAAATTTGAGAATTGCCCACGGCTTGATCAAATTCAAAAGTTTTGCGCAATTTTTTCAAGAATAGAAAGTCAGTTTTCTTTCGCATAAAATGTTTTGATGCACTGCTATCGTACAGTAAATAATTATCTGATTTATTATAGGAAGCCCATGCCACTGCGCTAAGGCCAACACTATCACTATCAGAGTCACTACTAAAATCTGTCTCACTGTTTTCAAAGGTAGCCCTTGCCTCTTTTTTGTTTTTTTACTTTTTTGCAATTCAGGGTGCTGTTTGAAACAATTATTTTTGCGGTTTTTATGCTTGCATATCTTACAGATGGCCTCGGGATTATTATCCCCATCATTATGTCCACCGGCCCCACGCCTGTTCCCTCTAGGTGTCATTGCCACTTGAGCGAAAATCCCTGCCTCACACTCTTTGGCGATTTGTTTCAACGTGAACATTATTATATCCACTGACAAATACTTATTTTTTATGTCATACACCTTAGTTTGACGCCATGTGTCAAGACAGCTAATACCTCCGGCACCAAGAGCAAACAAGTATCCAGCCAATCCAGCTGAGATTCCGAAGGATATTTCTAGATCTCCATTGAGACCCTCAGCATTTGGGGGTGGCATGGACTGAACAGCTTTGTTATCGTCAAGATAATATTGTATGAATAAGTTTCAATAATTATCTCCATTAGAAGTTAGTTCAATATAAACTTCATGCTTCTAGCTCTACACATGGATATCATAGAAGACGCGACCAATGTAGCGTCTACTGACAAACGCAGATTGCAAATCTGCAAACCACCTATATAGACTGACCCCCTGGTCAAGTATGACTTTATTATCCTTGTCAGACATCTTTATGATATGTTAGCCAGAGACTCTATTTGCTGAAAGCGCGCCCGGCTCATAACCCGTTGAAATTATGTCGATTTTAGGCTTTGCACACTTCTGAAATGTAAACATTTTTATGAGCCTGATAACATTAAGCTGAGTCTAGCCAATCATCAAGCTGTTGTGTAATTTCTTTTAAATTTAAATGAGAATTCCTTGACTTTGATGTCTGCAGTGAAGAGTTGGGGTTTTCCTTTGCGCCTTTTAGTGAAGGCAACTGCTTCGGTCTATTATGGTCAAACTGAAGAAATTTTTCTGAGCCTCAATTACTGAAATTTTCACCCACTTGCTGAACCCTACTAAATAGCTGTGGAACTGTTGCTGCCTTCACTATGAAGCTGCAGCCATCTGCGAAGGAAATAGCCATACATCCATATATACACTGTTCTACATTTTCAAAGACAACATAAAAGTAAATAATAAAGAGTCTGGGCGAGACTGGTGGCTCTTGTGACACTCCCGTCTTTATCTAAATCTCCTTTCCACATCTACCGCCGATGACGAATTATATTCTTCGATCCGTCAGAAATGATGCTACCCATCTCACTATACTACCATCAGCACCCATTTTGTGTATTCGTCGTAATAAATAATTACAGTTCACATGATCGAACGCAACCTTCACGTCCACAAGTAGTAAAGCTGTAATATTTCCCCTGTTCTAGACTTCTTCTACTCTTGTTAAAACTCTAGCCACTGCGTCTATCTAGCTTCTCTATTTCAGGCTTCCCATTTGACCTCGATGAAAAACATTATTCTTCTGACACCAATTTGAAATAATCTCGACAGCCACTTTTTCGGCTACTTTTTCTGAACAATTTAATAAACTAATAACTCTACAGGAATTGAATTGCGTACAATCGGCTAATTGGGTTTTCGAATGAAAAACCCTTTAGCTGTTCGCCAAGCGTAGGGGTGATGTCCTTGTTGTATGCATTGCCTTATTAAAGCAGTTATTCGTTCGGAATCCCAATCCCATAAGAGGCGAATTGCTCTATAATTTAGTCTGTCTGGCCAAGAGGCTTTCTGTACTGATTGGTCAAATATTGCTTTATGTTCTAGCTTTTTTGTGGCACTTAAATTTGAGGTCCCCGTTAATTCATAGGGTATTTCCTGGCCATCTTCAGGTGGGTAAGGAAACAACATTTCATGAAACATTATTTCCTTCCCCTCAATCGTGGTAGCTAGCTAACCAGTTTCGTTTTTCAGTAATGGAGTCAGTTGCGTAGGCCATGTCTTAGTACAGCGTAGAACTACCCAAAATCTTTTATTCTCCTCTTCTTGTCTATTTTGGAAGGATTGTAAAATATCTGGACCTGGGTCATCTGGGAGCGATTCGTAAATCTCAACTCCACCTTGGATCCAATCCTCAAAACATTTTTCTCTAACTTTTCTAATTTTTCAAAAGCGTGCATTTCTTAATACTTTATGTTCGTCTAATATAATCCGTCCTCGCTGGAACCGGCGTCTAGTTGCTTTGAGGTTCGATCTAGATTCACTAATTTCACTCGACCACCATCTTTTTGATCTAGAACAAACTCTGAATTGCTTGAAATTGTGATCAAGCGTCTCCGTGTAAATATCTGTTATCCACAGGGCTTCTAAATCTAAGTCATTTATGCTTTTATTTTCACTCATTAAAGGTCTATCGGTTTTTCCAACTGCTCTTGATTGCTCAATTCATTTCTATAGGCTTCTTCTGCCTGCCTAAGATCTCTTATAGAGCTACCGCTACCTCCACCAATCTCCCCAATATAAGTTCCATCTAGATTATCAACCTATTTCTTCTTGATATGATGTATAAAATTCTTCATCATATGCCATCGGCAAAATTGGTGCTTGACCTTGAGTGAAAAGTATTTTCTACAGGCCATTTGAAATGCTTTATCATAATTCATTCTTATTACGTAGGGCTCTTCGATGATACTTAAGTCGCGCATATTATTAAAGACATGCAAGGCTCAGTTGAAGGGAGATTCAATCTCACTAGGTACCAAGCAAGAAAAAACGCAAAAGTTTGTATTGTATAGTGATATTCCGACTCCCTGAAGTTATAAAATGTTGAAACGATTTACTTTATAAGTTGAATCGAAACTTATAGTTTAAGGCTGCTACTTTACTATTTCGATCATCCAAGTTTACGACCAGAAAATTCTTTTAACTCGAGAAGAGCCATTACTATCGATTTCACGGCCAATCTTTAAGAGAAGACTTTCAGATTTCTCTCTTTTTCGAAGTTCAACAAGAAATACCTGTGTTGCTGTTAGGCCATCATATCTCGCTTCTTTCAACTTGCTCCAGATATTCGCTGGATCTTTAGCAGTTATTCGAAAACCTAGGTTGGATTTTTGAAGATGAATGTCTACATTTGAATAAGACATCATGTGATCGCCTGCATAATCTCGTATGTAATCTAAAGCTAGTTGATTGTGCTGTTATTTTCGGGCTGCTGCTCCTCTTTGACAAACGGAGGTGCTTAATTCATGATTGTGATTGTTGAAAACCTTGACCACCTGCTTCGTTTCATGGTCTTTCTCTCGTTTGAAGCGGAATTGAATCAATCCAGTCTTCTTGGATCGACGTAGACTTGGCCCAAAAAGGCAACAACAGCGAATAGTATTCGTCTGACGTTCACCTTTTGATATAGACTTGTTATCACCGCCAAGCATGCATTGAATTGTTATATATCTTTTGATCTTCCTGCCATCAATCAACTCTGAATCATATTGAGTTGCTCTGATACGAATATTAAAGCCTAAACTACTCCAGCAGATCTCTAATATACCATAGAAAGATTCGTCGATAGTTTTCCTTCCTTTCTTTTCCATCAACTTGTCACCTATTTATTCAAGCTCTGTTAAAGCTTCAACAGTATCTTCATTTCCTGAAGATTTGAAGAGGTTCATATTCTCACATTGATTATGAAAAATACGTAGATCTTGATGATAAAAACATGAAAATTTCATCATTTCATAGCAGACACCTAGAAAAAACAATGCCACAAAATCGCTATTTGCAAAGATCAAATAGATCCAGAAAGATGCCCTCACGATTTATCAATCAGTGATCGGGACGTTCATTCTAATGAGGATGGGACTGTTAAGAGATCAGATACACCCCATTGACAGATGTTATATGTACATAGGATAACATGTTACAACCCGTCGTTGGAATAGATATGTTGTTATATCGGGTTTTCCGTCGGGACGTCGCAGTTGAACTAAAACTCATTTCTAATTATATTCGGTTAACAGTCGGAGATTATTAGTTGGGTCAAACTGAAGTTAGGAGTGAAGTTAATAGGATTTGATGCCAGGAAGTCGAATACTAGAGTATAGATAAATACTCCATATCCTGTAACATAGATCGCTAGCTTTACTAAATCTTTATATTGCAAATTCTTGATTGTTGTGCATAACTTATATCACAGTTCATAACAGTTACTATTTTGAATCTACATGTGTAATTTGCTTACCAGTCTAAGCAGAATAAATGTCGTAAAGATAATAAATAGTGAATTTAAGTATGTAAGAAATGATTGTAGGGGAAGGTAGTGATTGAAAACTGGTAGTCTGTAGTACATAGATGCAACATCTAGGTAAGTAACCTAGGTCTTTGCTATGGTCTTTCGTCTCATTTTCTTTCGGATTTCATGGAAGAGAGTTATGCTTTTAGCAGTACTTGAGTTCTTTCCATTCAATATCATTCGTACCTGCCTCCAGATCTTGAATTCTTTCAGGAAGCATTCTTGCAGCAAGAAAAATATTAAGAAAAACTAGAAATCTTACTTTTACTCAATTTGCAGAACCTATGGCCACTTGCATCTCGAATTGAGTAAATTAACATTATGTTAGCTTTAATCGTTGAACTTATTTAAAAGATGGCGTTATCATCCGCTTGGAACGAATGATAAAATTTAATAAGAAGTTGGTCTGATATTAAGATATAAGAAAGATCGAGTCGTCTAGTTTGGTCCTGGACAAAGTATTAATTAGGACGAGCTCTCCAAAGACCAGAATTGACTTAAGGGATGGCTTAAATTATTGATTACAGATAAAAATCCAGCTCAATCATCATTTTCATGTAAAGAATGTTTCTTACCATAAATAGAGCAAGTCTTCAATCGCTAACTATGTTTGTTGCCACTCGATAGAAATTAGCACTTGCAGCTCGAGTAAATTTGGTTTTCCTGAGACACCAAGGCTAATAATCAAGTTCTGCAGTAGAGTTGATCGAAGTTGTATGGGTGGTTGTCAATTGAGATGTTGTAAATAGGAGAGATTATGCTTCATTCTTGGAGAGCGTCTCCGACTATAAGAAATAAGCTGAAAAAAAGTCACGTTTTGGTCTTTTTAATGCCTTTTACGATTCAATCTTCAGATATTCAGATACAAAAGTAAAGTCAGCACTACCTTATTCTATCAGCCAATTATATCCCCTGATTAAAACCTACCCGCGATGGCAGGGATAAATTAATGTCAGATTAATTACATTTTTTTGTAGTTATATCAATGCAGTGGCATAATATGCTTTAAATGTATCGGTAACCTCCTAGAAGAATAAAATACAATATACAGCAGAAATTGATCACTCCTAAAATAAAATTTCTTCTGGCGCTAGAATAATTTTCTTATTTTAGTTGACGTTGTATTATATTATACCTGGTATATTAATGTGTTAGGATTTACAATATGTTCAAATTAGCGCTCTGTTATGCCTCCTCTTACGTTGTTAAATTTCATCCAAAAGGTGTGAAGTTGCTAACGTTCTGCTTTAGAAAACCTCTCAATAAACTTGCTGATGCCAATATAATCTTACTCTGTGGAAAAATTTTCTATTATACGGTTTATCCTTGAGGTGAATCATGGAGCATCATATGTCACCAATTGGGTCTTCATTTATCTCAATTAGTCCAGCTATGCCATAAGTTTTAGCTGGATAGTGGCCCATTTTCAAACTTGATTGGTTGTATTTATCTCAGACTTATCTTTGTTGGATCCTGAAAAAAAAAAATTCTTAATGGAATGAATACTAGATTTATCAATGATCTAAGGAATTTGTCTAGAATCTAGCTCAACGTCCCCTTGCACTTCAGACGTAGCAAACTTGATCGGAATTGATTTCTCGACGAAGAGAAAAGTGATCCCTTCGAGCTCTGTAAGCACGGCGAATAAATCACATCCGGCACCGTTAGTCCCGTATGTAGCATCGATTGCTAGAGCCCTCAAAATTTGCTGCAGAAGCGATCATCGGGGTATGTAAATGAAATGTCAAACTGCGAAAAATCCTCCACCGGAAACTGCAGTATTTGGTGATTTCTCTATTGGCGCAAGGCTATTATATCGATCCTTGACCTTTTTTTTTTTCTTTCGTAGTTCTTAATTTAACCATGAGTTGGAACAGAGAAATTGAATCTGTACAAATAATAACAGGAAGACTGGGGATCTTAAATTGCAAACTTGTCATGAGTATTTCAACTTTCAATAAACAAACATTCCTGGAATTGAATTCATATCAACCAGACTAAGAAGGACTGCTGCTGGGTGTATCGTATGCCAGTGTACGCAGGCAGAGTCATTTAAAACGAGCCAGTCAGAAAGTGCACGTATTGATTTCCCTGGCGACAATCAGCAGGCATGCAAGAGGGGCTACCCGAGTAGAGTGGAGGTAGGTTAGGAATAATCGTGGTGATCATAAACGAAATAGCTGCTCAGCATTTCACGTGGCAACTACAAGTTGGTTAGTTGGCTTAAAGTTCACTCAGAGGTAACCCTAAAATAGCCCGCCAAAGTCAACGGAGCTACATCCATTTATGCGTTCAATTTTTTTTCGCTTTTATTTTTTTATTTTTTGTTTTTCTTTTCCTGGACTACCCTACCCGTAGCTAGCGCCTATATGATGCAAAATCACGTGGATATCATGTCACATCCATGAGGATATGGCGGGTCCATTTTCAATGAAGGTTTTACAATTAATGCTTTATAATAACACAACAAAACAATAACATCTACGATAATACACAGTTTACCAAGGGTCGCAGAAAAAATTATAAAAAACAATTCATTCCCCTTTTGAAGTAGATTATGATACCAACTGTGGAGGTTTCTCTTGCCCTCATCGACACATTTATAATAAAGTCAGAAAGCCGCATGGATGCTCTATATTTACCTATACCTATTTGTGAAGCTTGTAGATAACGTGATTCTGCAGATTTGGAGAAAAAATAAAAAAATACATGGTTAAAAAAGCAAGGCATAGACAAGCATAAAAGTCGGTGAGGGATGATTTAAATTTGAAAGATTTCCAAAGGGAAAAAAAATGAAACAATCGACCCGAGTTAAGTGAGGATACAAACTTGGAGAATACTGAGTTGATTTTCACTGACGTTGATAATGGGCCAAGATTCAGATAATTCCACGATGTACAGCTGGCTCTATCAGGAAAAATTTTTGTTCGACTGAATTTCTGACCAGACTCATTGTCTATAGCTTTTCAGCTGAAGTAATTAATGCCTGGGACCTCAGTCACCAGTTTTACCAGCTGGTGCAAGATCTGCAGATAGAGTAGGTAAGTTTTCAAGCTTATTCAAGCTCGTCTGTCTAGCCTTTTATTCATTGTCTTTCACTTAAAATTTTGATGAACTACTCAATAATATTTGTAAATTCGTCCGGCAGAAGCTTCTAATAACAAATAAGGTTAGTCTGGTGGATACTGAGATAAGAGAAAATACTTTTTTATAGCCGCAGAATACTTTTTAGCACTTGATAGTTCCGTCTCCTCTACCCACAAGTCATAGACACCAAAGGTAGGAAGTGTACAGATTTCTACATATTGTCACGGCCTTTGCCTCTGAATAATACCTCCAAATCGGACAAGCAATTGGAGCAGTATCTAGCCCTACCTGGTATTTCCTCTTCAATCAACGAAGTGGAATTCACATGTAAAAACTTAATGGCCAGGAAAAACCCCCCAAAAAACCACTGCTTGCGGGGCTGCTCTATCATCCCAACATCTGGACTAGATCCGAAGATATAGCTACTCATATTGTAGCGTGCATTGAGGCTGGCCAGCTAGACGCAACGAAAAAAAGGTGCACTCAAGAATGCCTTTCTTCTCTTTCATAGCCTCTTCACCCCAACTCTTCCCCTGGCATGTTGGTCATGGTAAACTAAAAATTGTGATTTGGGCATCAGAAAAGTTATTATGAAGATCAATAATCATGGAGTAGCCTGGACTAGTTGTCAAGGATCTTTATTATCGCAGTAGAATCGGGTAACTCGCACACCTTGAAAAAGCCCTACTAGCTGGTGGAATGGATAGGCTGCAAGGGAGAGACAAATTTTTGATGAATTAGATTCCGCTGTATGAGGACCATACGCTGCTGCTTGGACTTTGCTGTTATCAGGCTTTCTATTCGCCCGTCGATGGATCGTATGTTTTCAAGACGACGAGAGCTTTTCTAAATCTCTTATCAGCAGTTTGTACCCCGTGAAAAATGGCTCCCGCCCCTCCATCTTTGGGTAGCGTAAGTCTTAGCAATTTGACAGCTTTAGTGAGTGAGCTGCTTTAATGTGGAGGGTTTTTAAACTCTTTTAGCCGATACTATTTTACACTAGTCATGGATGGTCGTAGAAAAAGAAAAATTAACGCGCATATGGGTGTGGGCCCGTAGCCTAGATAATGCGGATCCGTAGACTATCTGTTGATCGTTGGTAACAACACTGGACGAGCATCAAAGGCTCGTCCCCCCAAAAGACTTTGGAAACTTCATGTCGAGCGAAATGCTGTGCTTAGTTAGCACCACATCAAAATTGAGTCATTTTTACTAAGACTTCGTTTATCTGATTTTCTTGCCATATCAACTGTTAAATTTTTTTCTTAACTAACCGCTGACTTTTGGCCGAGGGCTCCTTTCCTCCCGCCGTAGTCTATCGAGCAGTCTAAGTTTCGTTAAGTATAAAATTCAGTTTTCTCATCTGAATTAGGTGTTACTTTTCCTGGATTCTATAAAAGTCTTTGAGAGCCAATCAAAAGCTAAAGTCTACTTTAGCGATGCATATCGATATGGAGTTGTTGTTTTTGGGGGCCGAAACAATATCGTAACGCTTACGTTGGATCTGTCATTTTTCCAGGACCACGCTGGCGTTGCCGTTGTCCAAGCTTGAGGGTAGAAAAGTAATAGCTTGCATGTGATATGATATTTAACTCATACTCTATCCGCTGACTAATAATTAACATTACTAATCTGTACAAAATCACCTTCTGCCTGCACAAATTTCCCACGCAATATATATGAAGGTTTAAGCTGGGCGTAATACAAACAACATATTTACATGTAAAATGATCAGAGCGTTCACCATAGTTGCAGAAATGTCGCGCTTTAGATGGCATTGAACGCATAAGCTATGCAATGTTATTAAATAGATAGAGACGAAGCAGAGAAAGCTATGTAGCTCACTCTCTCCCATAATTAATTCTCAGTGTTGAACTTGCGCCTGCCTCTGTCTTTCTGCCAGACAAATACGCGGAGTGCACGCTTCACAAATAAAATCAAGAGGACATTCCAAGGCAGAAAACCGTTGCTTGATATAACGCCAGGTAGAAACATTATTTACTTTCACCCTTGCAGAATCAGGACCAGTCATTGAATTAAATTGATTATAATTATATTTCATCTACCCCACATTTTAATGTTTGTTCAACCCTTTGTCAATCAAATCTGCATGGCAGGCTATTTTTATCCCACCGATGCTTAATCATAAACTCAATATCGCTGTCATTAATCGAAGGGATATAACAGAAATCAACAACTTGCCTCTTAAGCCGTATTTGACAGAGGCTTTTACTGGAATTTGATCATTATATGCTGTAGATATAAATTAGCCATCGCAGTGACTTAAGTAACAATCGACCCGACAAGAAATGGCAGTTTTTTAGTAAGGTGAAGCAACGTAGCAAGTGAAAAGTAATTGATAAAACTTACCTCTAATTGTCTTTCTCGCATGGATGACGGGTAAGTAATTAGGGAATCAAACGTAGCTCGGGAGCGATATATCGCATAAGGAAAAGCATAAACACCGTGATTGTAAACGCATGGACGATATTTGCATTACGGTAGCAAATGCAAGACAGTAGAGCCAGCTTGAACGTGTCTTCCGATGTTATAGGCAGAGGATCCTGGTAATATGACAGGGCAGATCTTGATCGGAGACTTTTTAATTAGCACTTTGAGTGAAATAAGGAGGTGGGTGGCAGGTAATAAATACAATAATACAAGCCCGACGATACAACAGATCAAAATTAACCACAACGTAAGTACTTGTGAATACATGATGATAAATTCGTTTGCCAGAGAGTTCCTATATCTGATTTTCAGCAGGTTTTTGAATAAACATAGACAGAGCAAATCCCAATGATGGGAAAAGGGCAGGCGTGCTGTCTAATTTATAGAGTTTGGGTTGCTAGTTGCTGATTGGCTTAGCTCCAGTCCAGCTCTGATTGGGCATATAAGCGAGTCAAAGAAGTAAGTAAGGTGGGGTTGCTGACATAGGCACCAAGACTCGCAGAAAGAAGAGGAGGAGTGGGGACTGTAGGAATGAATTAATGGATGAACGAGAAGATCCAGATCCCACTCCCCCCCCCATCACGCATTACGTCCTTTATTCCCTGCCTGTGGCGAACTAAAAATCTTCATCACTTCTCTCTACAATATTCTAATCACCCTCGATAACACTCCCCTTCTAATATTTACCGTTCTTTTAATTTTTTTCGAGTCCACTAACTTTAATTCACACTCGTTTCAATTTCTGCATATCTGACTCATGTTTCTGTAACGTCAGACGGATCTTCTTTAATATTGAGGCACAAAACTTAATTCGACGTCACCAAACTGTCGCGATAAGCTACCTATGGGTAAATGTAGGTTTTTCTGATCCTATTAAGCTAGCTTATAAAAAATGCTTCTAATCACAAAGTTTACAATTAGGGCGATGGGGAGTTATCCTAGACGCAGGCTCGTCGGGGACTCGAGTTCACGTCTACCGGTGGCTCAATACACCTCGAGCACGCTACGAGGCAAAAGATGCAATTGAGTTAAATAAATTACCTGATTTACAAACTAAACCTGGATATTCGAAGAAAATTCAACCTGGCGTCTCTACCTTTGCGGATCATGTTGCAGATGTGGGACCTCAACATCTTCAGAGTTTACTAGATCATGCGTTGAAAATTGTACCCGAAAATCAAATTCAAGATACTCCTTTCTTTTTAATGGCAACTGCGGGTGTCAGGTTACTTGAATCAGCGAAACAAAAGGCCCTACTCGATGAAATTTGTCTCTACACTCAAAAACACACCAAATTCTCTCTATCCAATTGTCAATTACACGTACAAGTGATATCTGGTGAAACCGAAGGTCTGTATGGATGGATCGCTGCAAATTACCTCCTTAAAGGTTTTGAAACTCCGAATCAAGGAAC
The DNA here is from genome assembly GCA_003957845.1 of Oidium heveae. Classification (NCBI taxonomy): domain Eukaryota; kingdom Fungi; phylum Ascomycota; class Leotiomycetes; order Helotiales; family Erysiphaceae; genus Oidium; species Oidium heveae. The sequence continues at coordinate 5,259 of QVIK01000095.1, read as the reverse complement.
ACAAGGCAAGAGAAATCATACTTCTGGATTTCTTGATATGGGAGGTGCTTCTGCGCAAATCGCATTCGAACCGAATGTCACTGAGACAGAGAAACATGCAAATGATCTGAAATTACTCCGTCTCCGAACCTTGAATGGTAAGATGTCTGAGTATAAAGTATTCACAGCTACATGGCTAGGATTTGGAGTCAACCAAGCTAGGGAGCGTTATGTGAAATCTCTCATGGATGAATCATATACCAAAGATGCTCATGAATTATTGGACCCATGTTTACCTTCAGGATTGAAGACCTCAATCGATGGAACTCCAGTCGCAGACACGCATGAAGGTACTGCACTAGTTGGTACTGGATTATTCGATGAGTGCCTCCGCAAGAACTACCCTCTACTTGATAAAGATGCGCCATGTGTCGATCAGCCATGTTTGCTACATGGTCAACATGTACCTTCAATTGACTGGAATATTAATCAATTTGTTGGCGTATCTGAATACTGGTATACTATGCATGCGGTGTTTGAGACAGTAGCGAAAGATGAAAAATATGATTTCAATTCATATCAAAAGTTGGTGAGAGATTTTTGTAGCGAAGAATGGGAAGACATCAAATCAAATGTTCAAGAAAAAAAATGGGGGTATGACTTTGACATCAAGACCGCGCAAAGACTTTGCTTCAAATCTTCTTGGTTAATGACGGTTTTACATGATGGTATTGGTGTACCACGAAATAGTTCAAAAGATCTTACACCAGTATTGAATGAAACAAATGTGCAGATTCTCCATGAGAAGTACAAAAACTATCCTGATCCATTCCGGCCTATCAATAAGATCGGAAATATGGAGGTTTCATGGACCGTTGGTAAAATGCTACTTTATGCGGCTGGTCAAATTCCACCCTCTAATTTCCAGGCTCTCCCAGTAGGCTTTGGTCCCAATTATGGTGATCCCGGATCATTTCAAGAGGCTGGCTCGAACTTCGACCTTGTTCCTGAAATTGGGGAAGAAGATTCATGGACTGAAGCTGCTGAAGAATTGGCAGAAAAGGCTCATTCTCGGTCCACTCATGGTATTGTGTTATTCCTCATAATTTTCCTCCTAATTGGATATATTTTTCGAAAACGAGAACGAAGGTTACGAATTAGCCGAGTTGTACGCCGTACCCGTCGCTCCAGCTCCCCTCCAAGAAATAATAGAGGATTCTTCTATGCTAGCAGTAAATTCTTTGGACCTCTTTCGACTGCAAACTATGATAAAGTACTTGATGAAGAAGAATTTTCGACAGAGTTTGAGCTCGGAGAGGCTGAGCTTGATGACAATGAGCATTCTGACTCTAGTCGAAGGAGTAGAATTGGCCTTGCCTCAGGGAGAGCAACACCTAAACTAAATGTTGTTAAAATGGATTCATCTACCCTTTATTTGGATGGTTCTAGTGGACCTAGGGTAAGAAATGAATTGAATTGAACTGGTTATTGGGTGACGATCAGGACAAACTATTTTTTTCAACCAATTCAGTTCAGTTCAGTTCAAATCTAATTAAATAAAATTTTAATCAAATTATTTATTTCTTAGTGGTGATATAACCTCGGAAAAAAAAGTCCTGTGACTTTCGAATCCGAACGATTTTGAGATGAAATTTGGTTTTGGAGTAAAGAATGATTATTTGGAGTTCTTAAGTATTGAAAGTGCTTTTTCAATTCATGCATGTAAATATTTAATTTTAAAAAACAGTAACAGTCACGACTGAACTTCTATCTTTAGTTGTTTCCAGTATTTCTGGCTAATCTCTTTCACTCTACATCAGACATATCTCTCAATGTACTGCAAATTATGATGAGGGTACAGTATAGCAGCTAATGACATAAAGTTAATCCAATAAAAGGAATAGGATTAGAACAAAATGTATAAATTTGAAAGTAAAGTTACATCTAGTGAAGTAGATCAAAGTATCTAGACGAAAGAACAATTCATCAAAAAAATAGATAAAGATTATTTCAACTTTGTCTATTCTTCCACATCTAAGTTGATTATTACAGCAATGGTCTCTGGTATGACGTTTAATATTGTAGACTAACTGCTCTTCTGCTTGGATGTTCCTGTTAGAGTAGTGTCCTGGATTTAGTAATGGAAGATATTCTATCTCGTCTCGTCCCAACCAGTTGCCAAGAGATTCGTGAAGAAGTCTCGGTCGGGGCACTCAACTTCCTAAATTATATAAACTAAGCTCTAGACTTGATGGCTTTCTACGCTTGTAGCAGTATTTCAAGTACTAAAAGCTCACTATAGACCCCTAATCTAGTCAATCTAGCACGGGCGTAGTTATGGATCTTTATATCCACTTTCCTTTCCCATTTTCTCACTATTTTTTTGGGGAGGAGGGGTTATGGAGCAATTTGTATTATTATGTTCTAGTTGTCCTCTGATGAAGTAAGAAACATTAGTACACGTTTTTGGAGGTAAGGATATAGCTTTAGCTAATTTGGGTACAAGATAGACACATATATTTAAGCTGTGACTGTTGATACTTACCTAACTGAGAGCTACAAAAAGGCAAGCCAGCCAGCCCATTTTTTTTTTTCCCCAGATATACAATCCATGCATGGTTTTCAAAAACTATTTTCTTCTGGTCTATTTTTTTCTTTTCCTTTCCCCCCCCAAAAAATCAAATTAAATTAAATATTCAGCTTGGCCTTTTTTTTCTATGTTACCTTGGTGATCGATTTATTCTAAAAAATCGATAGGCAGCTCTCACAAGACTGTGACTTAATCTTTAGCGCCCACCCCCAAAAAACAAGTTAGATTAATACCTCTGCTTCGTATGTTTGGGATTTGATCATAGAATGGCCCTAAATTCTCGAAGGGAAAAAAGAATTGAGAATGAAAAGAATGATAGTATGGTGTAAAGAACACAATTTAACAGATATCTCGATGAACCGGGACATCCAAAATATTAAAATTTCCAAAAAATGAAAAATGCGGGATGGCAAAACTCAAGTAGAAGGTCTACACGACATGTTGGTGAATCGTGATATCTGACATACCTTAGTTCGAGATCAGTCTGATAAATTGACTGGCTTATTTATCAGTCCGACGTCAGCACGAACAATAATCAGAAAATTTACGGCAAACAAGATCTTCCAGATGGATAGCACGTATAAGACAAATAGATAACAGATGCCGTTGTGGCATGGAGTAGGTGTACTAGCTACTAGCAAGATCTTTACACTTTTCTATTTCTTTTTACGATTCCAAAGCGAGGAGCTCTACTCGTGGGCAATGAATCAGTTACGGAAATACTTTGTCACTCACGGTATTAACTGTGATAAATTGGTCTTTGTTACTGATCGTGAACTAGCATCAATGAATCCTTTAAATGCAGATTTCCCTCGCTCTAATCCTTTGCTATGTATTTGGCATATCAAAAAAATTTATAATCGCTAAAAACCGCTTGTCATTTGGGTCAGAAGATAATTGGAAAGAATTCATAGGTCACTGGCAAGCCCTTATAAACTCACTTACGATCGTTAAATATAATGAGTGGCCTGAGCAACTGCATGAATTGGTTCCAGAAAGATTTTTTTTTTTCTTTCCTTTCAACAATTTGGGTTCGTTGTAAGGAGAGGTTTGTTGATGCTTTTACTCGACATGTGAGGCATTTTGGTCATGTTTCGACATCTAGAGTTGAAGTAGCACATGCAGTCTTAAATAATTGGCTTCAAATTTCTACTAGTAATATGCTCGAGGCTTGTATGAAGCTTGAGAGAGGAACTAACGAGCAAGAATGCTCCTAGTTATAGAAAATAATATAATCAAATTCTACTTACCCTAAAGTCAATTTGTTAAGCTTCTCTGCGCCCCGGTCTGGTTATTGTGGAGTGACTAGGGTTAATACGCTAACAAGGATTTACACCAAAGCTGACTAGGATAATTGGGTGGCGATATGGGTCTACTTGATAAGCTTGAAAGCTCATTGGTTGGCTAGGCAGGGATAGACTGAGGGCCAAATAAACATTCCCTAATCTAGTAGGCGGGTGTATGTAACACAGCTAGAAATTACATAAGCGTGTAATTATGGTCCCCATTAATTATTGCGCTAATTAGTCATTTGAACACATATAATACCGGGTTGAGAAAGAAAGAATTAGCAAATAAAAATGTCTCTGTCCCTCTTATGACAAAAAAAAAATAAATTCCCTATCACTCGAGTATTCTTAGAGTCAGTCATCTTTGATTCGTTTCCAAGCAGGTTAAGTTGGGACTAAAAGTCTCATGTAAGGATGTGATTTTTTTTTTTTTTTGGGGGGGGGGGGGAGTTTTCGATTTCAGCAGAATCTTGGCTTTCGTTTCATGGCCTATATTGAAGTTGCAACGAGGGGAGGCTTAGACACAGAATTCCCAAAATGATTTATTCTAGTGTATCAACTCTTCCCCTTTCACTTCAATACTTAATGATCTCATCAATGGAGAAGAAACCAATCAGATTCAAAGCAGATAGATCTTCATGATCCTTCCTGCCTGCTATGAAAGTCGATGCAATATCAGACGAGTCTTGGACCTGGAAACATGCCCAATTAAGTCATCTGTTTTGGACGTGTTGTATTCTAGGCTTGATTATATCTGAAAAGTAACATGAATGAGCATAAAATTTGCCCCCCCCAGAAAATCAAGACTTTTGAATCTAGTACAGTAGGGGCTACGTCACTTACGGCTATGGCCCAAGTCGTTATTTGTAGTTCAATCTGTAAAAATAAACTTTCAAAGGAGTCTCTTTTGGTTCTTGGTATCTCTTGAGCTCAGAATAGTGCGAACCCTTTTGCAATCCCGTTGCTTCAACCTTTTCATCTATCGCTTTTAAAGCAGGATGAGAGATGAAAAAACCTAAAAAATCACATAAAATTCTGGGGGCCCCTTTGGGCATAGAGGGGCTTCTGGTTATGGTGATATAGCGCGTTCGAGGTGTTAAGCTGTATAATGATGTCAAATCAATGATAAATTGTCCCAATTCCACTGAAGTGAAAAGGCACTGGGGATTTTTTTTTTCAAAAAGGGAATTCATGCATCGGAAGAACATAGACTATCATAACTCAAAGTTTTAAACCGTTCCACATCACATTAGCCTGCTAGAAATTGTTTCTCTGCAAAAAAATTTTCCCGCTATCTTATGATGGGTTCGTTGTGGCACTCGAAGGCCCTACATGTGTATATTATATCTTCTATCTCGTAGTGTCTCCTAAAATGACTGTCTATTTTGTTTATATTTACAT
>QVIK01000094.1:55558-104646 GCA_003957845.1 Oidium heveae | reverse complement strand
TATATATATATATATATATTAAAGTAAAGTTAACCTTGATCCACATGGTGAGTGTCTACACATATATATACATATCATTCTTCCTGATAGACTTACACTATTATTACATGATCAGATATCAGATAGCCTATAACCTTTATTATCACACTGGGATGACAGTAGAAACATAACTACACATTTGAGACGTATATAACATAACACGGGATACCCGAAGACGGGATATCCGAACCATTTGTTGTACCGGCAAGATACACAAAATATGCTAGCTAATCATAGCAGATCTTGCTGTACATAATAGGTTGTTATGGGACACAAAGTTGTCGCTCAAGCTCGAGAACGAGGTCACTGATGATAATTTATATTTATCTATGAAGATTGTCTAACTATAGGGACTATCAATTTCTTGTACTTTACTTCGAGCTACTTGAGTGATTCCAACCTCCTTGATTAATCTGGAAATTAGTTGTGTACTAAGCCCAATTTAAACGAGTGACTACTATAATCACTCACTGTTTATATATTTATTCGCAATATTCGAATAGAAGCAATTCAAGTTTTTTGTGAATTGAAAATATTGAATTTCAAATCTTAGTGTCAAACAATTTTGATATCTATTACTCTTTTTGTTGTCCCAGGCAACCAAGATTGATTATAAAGCTTTTCACCAATTAGAGAAAATATTAAAGCCAGGAGTGTATTAAGGATTTTATAAAACCACATTAATAATTTTATCAAGTTATTTTGTGGCGCAGGGTGCTAGTTCAGTTAACTAGCTATGGCTAACCCTGTAATGTCAAGAAACGCTTGGACCATAGCTGTCCGAAGCCAAAATGATGGCGTTTCGGAGATTCTGCGGTTTTCATAGCTATCGAACATCACGGACTCTCGCCAATAAGATTTAGCTTTTTTAGAAGGTGTAAATAGCATCAACAAGATGATAAAGCTATAGTCAAAAAACTTATGCGATCATTTTGATTCACAATGGTGACTGACTTTGGAATACAAAATTTCAATTCCGTAAAAAAAATATATATAAGTTTCGGCATCGGTATTGATCACATAGCGTAACCACCCGAGGATCATCAAACTAAGAAAAAGATCTGGGATCCGCCATTTGTAGCTCGGNAAAATATATATAAGTTTCGGCATCGGTATTGATCACATAGCGTAACCACCCGAGGATCATCAAACTAAGAAAAAGATCTGGGATCCGCCATTTGTAGCTCGGACGGGACGAGATTTGGTAGATTTCGATATTCAGATCTTCTATAATCAAATATAAGGCATTGAATTCAGATAACCTTGAACTCGAAAGCAGACAAAGAAATATTAGCGCAGAGTTTTTCTGAAAAATAAAGATAAGTGAGCTGCGAAGCGAAGATAACTATTTGTTATTAGATCATCTGGAATATGTTATGTCTGTAGATATCCAACACTCAACACCCAACACTCCGACCCAATCATAAGAAACCACCCTTAGCTTTGTGCTGAACCTAGCATGACAAAGCTTGCGGAGCATTTCATGAGGAGATCCTCGCCAAGAAGGATGTTCTCTGTTCGGCCTACGGAAGGGACCTTCATGGGGGATCATGCAATAAGATGAGATGAAATGCCTAGGTAGAAATGGGACGAGTCAACCTGAAGCCGATTTAATTCGGCACCTAGAACTATACTCGAATGGGCTTCTTTTGACTGGACGCCTGACCTTAAAATTTTCTACTAGCTATACAGTATTTAACGAAGTGAAACTTGGAGCAGTTATTCAAGGACTGTTCCGGAAGAATTTACCGAAATGATAATGGACTTGAAGAGTGACTCGGCCACATAAAATTGCGTTTCAAGTCCTCTCTCTGTTTTCAGTCCAGTTTTCTTCTGATTCAGGTCAACTTTTCATTTAGATTTAGTTTAGAAAACAATTACACTGATGTGTCGAGCCCATGTTAAAGCTGCCTAAAATCAAGAAAGCTGCTTGATAATCATGGTATACGTATAATACTATGTAGCTTCGCAGCTTTATATTAAGCTACTTCCATCGCCATTGAAATTCTTTTCTTCACACGCCTCTAGTCACTCTTTTGTACAACTCACCCTTATACGATCGCTATCTGGATCCGATTTATTTACTTCAATTACATGACTCAACTTTGCTGTGTTTGAATTAAGCCAGATACAGCTAATTCATTTGTCCAATTACTATAAGCCGACCTGATAAAAAGAGCTAGAAAAACGACAACTCAAGATGCAGCTTCCTATGACCTCATACAAGCTTGTTGCTGTTTCTATGCTAGGCATGCAACTTGTAACTCAAACCATTGCGATGCCAGTAAATATAGTGAGATCCCCTTCTGTCTTTCAAATGCAGTCGCATTATGTTAGTGTATTAGGTCCACATTTCTAACAAATCACAAAAAACAGCAACATAACAATGCACTAGAGGCTCGTGGTCTTCTTTCTGAGATGATTGAGACTGTAGGCGCACATTTCTTTCCCGCAGAAGCCGAATTCAAGAGAGAAAGAGATGCTCAACGAGAGGCTCTTAAAGAGGCCCGAAGAAAGGCTGAAAAGGGGTCCGAAGAGGAGTCCGAAAAAGAGTCCGAAAAAGGGTCTGAAAAGAAGACCGAAAAAGGTGCCGAAAAGGAGTCTGAAAAGGAGTCCGAAAAAGGGTCTGAAAAGAAGACCGAAAAAGGTGCCGAAAAGGAGTCTGAAAAGGAGTCCGAAAAAGGGTCTGAAAAGAAGACCGAAAAAGGGGCCGAAAAGGAGTCTGAAAAGGAGTCCGAAAAGGGGGCCGAAAAAGAAACCGAAAAAGAAACCGAAAAGGGGGCCAAAAAAGAAAGTGAAAAGGGGGCCGAAAAAGAAACCGAACAAGAGGCCGAAGAGGAGACAGAAAAACAAGTTGGAAAAGTTCAAAAAGGAGCAGCTGAGAATAAATCTGAGGAACAAGAAGCCGAGGATTAGTAATGTAGAGTCTACGAGAGGAGACCGAAAAAAATAATCCCCAACTATTGAGTTCTTTCTTCGGAAAAAATTCGACTCGCAATTTTGACTCGGCTATGGTCCTAGAGTTTATGGGCTGTGATGGATCGAGAGAAAATGTGTGGCTAGTCTCACATGTTTCCTGAGGGACAAATTTGCAAGATTTAGCATCGATTGATATGCATTTAAATGATCAGAAAACTCAATTTGGTGATGGATACTTGCAAACTTGTCTCGACTACATCATCTTATTTTAACTGGTGGCCTTGAAAAAGCCGTTTTAGAGTTTGCCTGGCAAACAGCATAAGGTGCTAAAATTCATTCTTTTCTTCTGGCGTACCGAACACGGTGGCATTTTTATCTTTTTGTTTCATGGCGAAGATGGGTTGACTCGTCGAACGTCGAACAGGTCACCGAGTCATGGGTGATTTGTCGTGTATTAGGTTAAAAGCAACTTATATTTGGCTAATCGATTAGCTTTATTTTTCTTAATCAATAAAAAGAGTACCAGTAACTTCAAGAATACTATATTAGAAATGTCAAATTAGAACAATTCTGTAGTCGTTAAAATCAAATGCTTCTAGAGCCCCAACTGTCTATTATTGTTCGTGCAGAAGGTGAGAAAATACCTCTTGTCAACCCCCTTGAAACCTTGCATTTCTGTTGAACTTCTTTGATACTAAATAGCAGAGGCAGCCAGATTCCCAAATAGTCCACAAAAATCATAACCGTTCACAAGGGCGGGTGACCAGTGTCTAGTGCTAACTTCACATTGAGATAATAGAGAGATGCAGAAGAAGGTACGGATGTCTTGTCGCTCTTGTGCCCAAGCCTTGAATCCTATTTCGAAAGAGCTAGTGATTCAACTAGTATGGGGCTGATGAAGGTCATGAGGACTCGCGAGTAATGCTCTGAATGAGATGCGAAGCGAAGCATAACGAATATATAACTAACCCAGTTCCAACTATATTCGATGCCTTTTACTGCACTTTATTATTATCATTGTACCTACATCAACTGTAACTTCTCCTCTCGGTCACTTGTAATTACTAGTACGTAGATTTTGACAATATCACAACTTTCTCACGAATCGCTACTTTCAAACAAAATTCAAATACAGAAATACAAGCTTTAATAACTTGGAAATTTATGGATTTTGGTGATATAAAGTATTTAGAATGATATTAGTATAACATTTTCTAGTATTCCCCGTATGTTTAAAATTAGCATAAAGTTTTATCTGTTTCGTTTTTTCGTCATTACCATCTTTTTTTTTTCGGCTCCACATCGTTATTTATTCGCAAAGTCTTTTGAAGCGCCGAGTATTCTTTTTCATATATAGTAGTCTCGTTTTATGATAACAGCATTTTGTCGAAGAGGATTCTTAATTTATCGCATCAAGAAAAAGATTTCACATCTGATTTAGGTTCATATTCATTAGCGATATTATATAAATTAACTTTTTAAGTTAAATTTGAGTGCGCTTTTTTGTCAGAAATAAATTATTTAGATTATGAACTTGATTGTGAGAGTTCATGGTCATAAATTTCTAATAAGAAGCCACCGATAGAATGTCACTCTCAAAATGGATTCGAAAAGTTTACTCAGTTTCTCTTTTGTCGTCTCTAGTGGTTGGGATATTATCGATGAGTTAAGACTTTTCTTTTGGACTTCAGGGACCGAGACCAGGTACATTCCAGTCAGTACATGGCACACTTGATGTGAGAAGGTCTATTCCGACCTAGTGAGAAACTAAGAGAGAGCGCCGTTGATCTAATAGGCTGATTTAGTTTTTATAAGGTCGGCCTTTTTTCTTAATAATAACTAGTGGCTCGAAATGCTGATTTTTATCTCTGAGAATAAGTCTATTTGGAGGAGTATCTTCTCTATCAAAACCACCAATGTTGATCAATCTGATTAATTGAGATTTTCCAGTTTTCCCTAGAAAAGATTTTATCACCTGCTTGCATGGTAAGCGCATAGCAGACTTACATCCTCCACTTCGGGCACCCAAATCACTGGCTTCTGCAAGATCTATTCGACATTAGATGTATATGCTAGAGCAATGGGTGTTACTAGTGAAATAATATATTTAAAATATGGCTTTCGCAAATAGTGTGGAGTTCTTTGCTTTGCAGTTGCCATAGATTCTAAAATCTTTTCGGTCTTGCTTTTTATCATTGTGTGTATAGACTCAACAACATCAAGCAAATTTCCAGTTTAATTTCGTAGATGCTGCTTTAGCTCAGCATGGGCACCTTCAATACGGGATGTAACCCTTGTTAATGTACTTTTAGTAATAATTACAGTGTACAACAAAATCTTTTTCATTCTTAACGATCAGGGATTAGCTCCCAATGAAATTGAAATCCTAATAAACAAACAATCTTTAAGGTAAATGAAACCTAACACACGACAACAAATAACTTACCTGGCAACATGATTCCATTCTCTATCAATATAGCATCTAACAAACTGATGCCTATATGGTCACTGTTCTCTTTCTAAATATTTAGAAAGTTCATAATAACCATTTCTGAGCCCATCTACAGTATTTTCCCAGTGCTCTAAGAAACCTTCTGTCCTCTCAGCATTAGCTATGGCATTCTAATTGATCATAATTAAGTTTATTTGAGTCTTTTTACATTCCTTCTCCTCTTCAGGAATGGAATTTAACATAAAAAAAGTAGTAGAAGCTTTAGCCAGCAATTTTTTTGAAATACACCAGCGGCAAAAAACTTGAGGGAGGGTAGGGAAGACTCTTGTGAAGGCATTTTTTAATGAAAGCTCTTTATATGTAACGAGAACTCGGGGCTCCAAGTTATGAGCCGTATATACTTTTTTTAACTGACTGACGGCAAAGGTGTAACTTCCTTCGTCATTTTTACTTAAGAAACAAAGGGCTATCGTGAAGTTTTTGTCTAAGCTATTTTGGCCAACAATGTAAAGAAGTAGCATTCCAAATTTGTTTATTTTGTAAGAACAGTCCATTAGGAGTATATCCGGAGCTTGTTCGAGGGGAGCCAAGCTACTTGGGTGCATTATAAAGAGACTCTTTAGATGTGTTTTACCATCTACAATTTGAGTTTCAACCTCAAATTGATACTTCTTTCCAGAGTTGAGATTCTGATAGCTCATGATTGTGTCGGGCGCTGGAATCAACTTCAAATTCTCAGCCGACGCTTGTTAACTTGAGTTCCGCTCACCACTGACAGTCCACTATTCGACCATCTGTTTTACGAATTGTTGCCCTTGTTGTCGGTTCACCAAATCTATCACACGCCAGATTGTATCTACGCGCAGATTTCGATGCCTTTTCATCAAAGGTTGTCCAAGATTTAACAATAGCATAGCTCTCAGAAGTAGCATATGTTGATACAGATTCATTAGCCTCTTCACAGGACTCGAAGACTTGATTTGAAGGATTTGATAGGGTCATTTTGATGTAGATGAACTATCAACGCAAATTATGTCAATAATTATTAAAATTCGGACAGAAGTTTGTGGTTTTGAATTATTCACAATTTTTAGAGGATATGTAGATGTGGGTTGTTTACAGTATGTCAATAAATAATTCAGAGTAAATGTTATTATAGGTGTTCATGATAATACTGAAACAAGATAACCTAAGTGTGTCGTTCTTCTTGTTGTCCTAGGCAACGCCAGAGAAGCTAAGGCAGATACAGCCAATTAAAAAAAAGGAATTTGATAGGGGTTTTCTGGTTAGTTCAACCTTAAATAAAACTCAGCGTTCCTCGGAATTTCATGCATACACTATAGGGGAAGGGGTGGCCCCATATTAAGTGAAGATCGCTTAAACCCATTATTAGATCAAATCATATAAAATTTCAATGTGATGAATATGAGCGATGACGCAATAGTTAGTTCCCTAGGGAGCAGGATTCAATAAAGCGATGTTGGAGCACATGCCTTTCTATCATCACTGTTCATATTACTACACTTAATGATTTTGTATTTGTAAAAAGTAGAAATTATATATTTTATTCATCTTTTCCCTTTGAAATTAATAATAATTAAAGAATATATGCTTCTTCATTCACCATGAAGGTTGGGTATCCAAATCTATCGTCCAAGCCCAGTGCAAAAACACTCCCACTCCCTAAAATAAATCAACTTTTACGCCTATAAATATTTCGTTAACTGCAAAGATAAAATATAATTTCATATCATTCATTCCCTAAATGCTACGTCCCTCGTGCGATTATCTGAACCTTGATTACCTAGTGCAATAGTTAGTAAATTTGTATATGAATAAGGAGTGTATTTTTAACTAACTTCTTCCCACATAACTATCTTGGCTATCCGAGCTTCGACTGCCTGAATCTGACGATGATGATGATATAAATGATGAACTATTAGAGCTTCCAGATGAAGGCCGAGTAGACGGAGCTCGTTCTTGTGCCCTTAAACCTAAGAAAACTAATATCGCTGCTAATATTCCTCCTCCAACTAGCATTGTTTTCCTAGCATTAGTTCTGTCAGGAGCTGATGAGCTAGCTCCAGAATTAGAGCTAGTTTTTTTCTTTCCAAATAGCTTGGATTTTATTATGCAACATCCACAGCAAAGCAGAAGTAAAGAAACTCCAACCAATGATCCTATAACTATGCCAGCAATCGCACCACCTGAAAGTCCATGGTTCTCATTTAGTGGTAGCGTCGGAAAAATGCTGCCCGACGCGGTGGCGGGAGGTTGAAACGGAACAGTTGTCGTTGCTGATTCAGTGGATATATGGCCTGATGTGGGTCGAAAAGGCGCAGAAAAAGTGGTTTGTGTCGCCGATTCATCATCAGTGGCCGTGTATGCTGTACAAGAATTGACATGCGCACAACGCTGATCGTTCGCACAGCATATGCTTCCACAAGAGGACTCGCCCAAACTTGACGTACAAATTGGTGCTTGAGTTACAGCGGGGTCTGGTTGCCATGTTGATGTTGCTACTACCCATGAGGAAGTGTAGGTACTTGTTCGAAGGACTAGATTTGTTTCCGTGTAAGTTGTGGTATAAACGGCATAGCCACCCCAAATATCTCCTGAACCCACTGAGCAGTATGCTATATTTGCTTGGTTGGTATAGCAAGCCTCACCCGCTGCACAACAATATTGATTTTGGGCACCGCAATATGATACACAACTTCGGTCTTGTAAATATGAATAGCCTGTATCATGAAGGTCATCTTTGGGGTACGGTCCTGCGAGGACTGATTTCAGAAATACGAGAGCCGTAATAAAGGAGATAGGTTTTAAGTTCCAACGTGAGACGCCTAGTCTACAAATCTTCATTTTTGTCATCGATTAAAGCTTTAAAAGTCGTTGATACAAAGAGGTCGCGATCCAAGATGTTGCTTTGTACGTGAATCTTTACTTGATTTTCTATTGTCGCATGAGGGTATTAAGGAAAGTTCCTAGAGCTTTTTTCCTGTATTAAAACTCTACGCGATTAGTATACGTAAACAGTAGAAGAAGAAAAAATGGATATAAAGTGACACGTGTGAAATGGATAATGGGGTTTGTGAATATTGAGGGACAACGTAAACCGATTTGATTTTGATAGTGAGGTTAAAAAAGCTTCCCAGCCACCCCGACCACTCGAATATTAACACAACTTTGTATCTAGAGCAGAATTTGGTTCGTGTTTCAAACTATTTTTTCGTTATAAAATCCAGTCATAAAATCGTGAATATTTTCAGTAAATTATGTGAGACAAGGTGATTAAAGGTCAGTATGATTATAAATCGGATCTCATGAGGGCGATGGAGGTTCTTCTGAAGATGGTGACCAAATATTGACATTACTTTTTTTTCGCACTTACGTCGTCCCAGCAGCCGAATGCCAGGGTCTTGAAGACCATGGCCAAAGAGCCTAAAGGCTTTAGAATTTCAGAATTTTAGACGATCTAATTGGCTTGTCCATGCAACTGGCTATTTCAGACCAATTAGATTAACTGAAGCTTCAAGGTTCTAATACTTTTAAGCCTCGCCCAAATGATGAACGTCTAATAACCGAGGGCTTACCATTGGGTCACTTCATTGCCTTTTTATATATCTACAGGGATAAACGGAAGTTAGGGACTTATTCAGGCCCGATTATACTCCCGAAAAAAAGTGCCTTAGTAATTTTTTTTTTGTTTTTTAATTTACCCAAAAACATATCAGACTTTAAACTACAGCCTACATCAATGTTGCTTGGCAAGCGGGGTTCCATTCTATGTTTCCATGCACACTGCGCAGTCACTATATACTACTGCAGTTAAGCATGAGATGGGGCGGTTATAACTCAGTTACATTGGAATAAGTAACTGATTATCATTAGTACATTCTGAATACTGGTTTTGTTTGGCCAATGAAGAGGCTAGTCTATGTCTGAAATGCATGCATGCTTTGAAGGAGCAAGACAACAACCAAAGGCAGCAGGTAGTTGAATAGTAATTATCACAAAGACAAGATTGAAGGCGCCAAATGACTGTAGGACAGTACAATCAATGCATTAGAGTAAGTAATGCAGAATTGAGTAGGAACTGGATACTCGGTCTAGTAGAGGTGAAACAGTCTCATCATCTTCATGCTTTCATACGACAACTATATGGATCTCTGATAACTGCTGATTAGAACTTATGCGTTCGGCGATAATATCTGTCAAATCTGATAGCTTAGGCATAATTATTTTTGCTGACCCTTGAATTCATCCGTCTTCGGCTTTGATGACTTGCAAGGTCTCGATGTTCACAGAGTGAGTCTGTACACATTTGCATGAAATAATGACCGCAGTTTGCGACAGCATGCCTCCATACTAGGAATAGCAAGTCCGAAGGTCTCAATGTTTACAGGATTAGGCTTTACATAGTATAGGGGCATGGTGGAGCGACCGAAGGTCACAACAACAGGCCCCATAGTAGGTTTTCATCACCTATACTATTATCTAACATCGCTTTAACTACATAATACTGCCACAATCATCACTATACAACGATCATCACGTCCTTTGGCTCTTCTTGCACCGGGGAGCAGGCCAAACTCCAGTCAACTTTAACCCCTGTTCTCTAAGGTCCTGTATAGAAAATGGATTAAAGTTATTCCTTGAGCCGAAGTGAACAAATAGGAGCCGCCCGGATTAGTTTACCTAAGATTAACCTTAACAACTATATATAAATAAACAAAAATTTAGATTTTATAAGTCTTTCAGAACCAAATTATTTATATCAACTTGATTGCAGAACTTTATTCAGGGATCATATATATGTTGAATGCAAAATAGACATGATTAGTAGAATAGAGAAGGGAAAAGGATGGTAAAAGAATGATCAGAAATATAAGAAAGATCTAGTAAGCCTCATTCCGATGGAACGGAGTGGTGATAAAATAGATTTGATTCTCAAATCCTTGCGCTGTTGCAATTGCTAATTATCTTCTTGTCTCTTTACGAATTGATTATCAACTTTATTCCCATTAAAGTTGATTACACTCAAGTAGCAAAAGATTTTAGTTACTTTCGAGCACATATTTAGGATTATAATGATCGTAGTGTATGTAAAAGTCGATCGAAGTTGTCGACAAAATTGGACATCACCCACGACGGGAGGGTTCACCTCCGTCAATCTTTTCCCTTCTTCTTTTCAAGTGTCATCACAATACTCTCGAACTATCCAAATACGTAGCTTACAATGCACTTGTCCAGCTAAATGTAGTCAATTAATATTTGTACTTCCCGATGAACTACCGACATAATATCAATTGGTAGGCAGGTGAATGCGTTGTATCCCGCGTGACGATCCATTTTAGAAAAAAAAAAAAGAGAACAATAATATTACGGATAGGAAGATTCATAGATGTAGATCTTCTTATGATGGTACTAGACTTTAACTTAGAAGAAATTTATTTTTTTATTTCTCAATTAGAACTTGCTTTTTGGATTTTCTTCTAACATAAAGACATTCATCCTAAAATTGCTTCAGCCATTCACTCTGTTACTCAATGTGGTAGACAAAACATAATTTACTTATACGTAATCCTAACGAGGGTCATTTTGTCTTTATAAACACCACTTCCGTTCCATAGGAACAGGATCTATAAGTAGCCATATATTAGAGAATTACTCTTCCTGCATCATCCGCTATTTAAAAATCCTCATTAAATAACTGATAAAATCTTGACTGGGCTCAAAACCTAACTGGAAACGTCTTATTTTAAACTATGAAGCAAGGACACTAAGTGAAGGGCAATACACTTCCGACTGGCTTTTTCTACAGCTTCGTCAATTAACTTGAAATCTTCGGAGTGAGCAAAAAGAACTAGTCTTGTTCTAGGCAAATCAAATTATTTTTTTTTAAAAAAAAAAAATGATATTTCTATAACAGAAATTTTTATTCTAAGTAGAATGATGGTGGTAGTCTTGCAAATCACAGCGTCTATCGTGCAACATTCATGAGATTAATATAATTTTATGAGAATCATGAATTCCAACCCGATGAAGCAGTCAATAGCAGTGTTGGTAAACACCGGTTATGGGTCCTAATTCGTCAAACTAGGCCCGGATCGATGCTAGCTAAATCGAGCATAGTGCGTAATGCTAAGCTTATGACGTAGTTAAGTAAATAATCATCACCTACGTTGTATTTTTGGTATGAGTAAAGAATTTATTTTTCTGAAGGAAAAACGAGAACGTAACAGGTAATCGACAAGCAAAGATCAGGAAGTGCAAGGTATAGAGTACTAACAATACCCTTATAGCTGTATAACTTGCAAGCGACAATCTACAATTGCATGTGAAAACAAAAAAGAGATATCTGAAGATGCCAATAATATTTTTCATTGCAGTAAATTGTGGCTCTGGATGAATCAATAGAGACCGTCATATCTTATAGTTCATCTATTTACATGTCCTATCCTATCCTTCCATGCTTTCGAAAAAACTCTATGTCCCAAAAGGTCGCTTGTTGATTGTTTCTAGCTCATTTGAGTCTCTGTATGTTTCTGGGGCTATTTTTAATGGAGAAGGCGTATTATGAAGAAACAGGCTTAATATTACAGCATGCACCTTATCTTTATCTTTATGACTACCCTTTTTTTTCCCTCTCTTATTCCCTTGTTAGGGCAATTCTCCAGGGTGTAAATATAACCTCAATATACAACTTTCTGACGTGCGCGGATTGACTTTTGCGGTAGATCACATTCATCAATGTAATAATCTCTTCCACGTTGTGTGAAAAATTTCTGCGGAATCTGTCATGTTATCGAGGGAATACTGTATTAACATTTTAGGGGGGGAGATAGCGGTATAGATAACAGATAAACCAGGAAAAAAAAATGTAGATGGATAGTTTGGCCAAGGAAACCAGTGAAATAAAGAGTCAAACTCACAGTGGACACCAAAGCAGACGATCTGGCGCTATAGCTATGTGTTGAAAGTTTGTTATGTAGTGTTTAGAATAACCTGGATATATTAAGAATGGAACTTGCGTAGGGAGCACTGATCATATAATGGGCAACTTATATACAGCGTACAATTAGAACAAAACACATAACTTGGGATTGTGGAGGCTAGCTAATGAAATGCTAAAGCATCCAAAAAAACTCAGGTTAACATGTAGTCATTCATGTTGGATAGAATTTCATTATTGAACAAGGATTTGAAGATGGAGAAAGCTAAATCTTTTGTCACTGCTTAGGCTGCGGGGGGTTTACTCTATTATGTTTCAGACTGAATTCCATATCCGACGTCTAAACTCTGTAAATATATCGCTTTCTGTTAAATGCTATTTGTAATGATGGAAACCATTTTACCTTACTAGGAACAATTATGTATCTTTTCACAGCTCCAAAATTGAATGGCCCTTGATAATTGAAAAACAATTGAAAAGAAGAGAGATAGATAAGTAAGAGATGAGATTCTTTTGAGAAATACCTTAGAAAACGATTAAAACAAAAAACATAGAGTTAAAGATTAATTTAGCAATCGGTGTTGGTGATGGAAACCCCATGAGTTTTTTTTTTATAGATAATATGACCAATTTTCAATAATAACGGCGTATGCTGATTAACAGCGCTCAAGCTCCTCTCTCAAAAAAAAAAAAGACATGACACGGAGAACAGCAGCACAACTATGGACAAATTTACAGCCTACAAACCGCATTAGCAACAAAAGAAAGATACAAAGGGCAGCATATGCTACAACTAGCAATACTGTGGTTCCATCCGGATCATCATCAGCGGCAACATTACCACCAGCGCTGCCTCCTCTCAGCATCCCAAAATATCCTTCGACACAACCACCTTCACATAAGCCGCCCGAGTTTCGCAAATCGCAGTTACTTCGTCAATATGCTTCTCTCATTCGCTCATCACCGCTTATGCTCATCTTTCAACATAATAATATTAAAGCCAATGAATGGCTAGCGTTACGGAGAGAATTGACTCGGGCCCTACGCGTAGTGGATAAAAACTGTGCCACAGCAGCAGCAGCAGCATCAACCAAAGTGACGACGGATATAAGTAGTGGTGGCAAGGGCAGTAACAATAATCTTTTGGATGTAGAAGCTTTAGCTCCACTTATAAAGATTCAAACTGTCCAAACTGGGATCTTCGCCGCGGCGTTGAGAGTTGTCGATTATTTCAAAAGTGGTCCAGCTACGTTAAGTCAAAAGATACCTGATGACTCCTGCTCTGGATTCAAATTTACCCATACCCTCTCCAAGGCCGCAAATAGAGCTGCCACAAAGAATAAAACTGTTCACGAACTAAGTCCGTTACTCTCGGGTCCTATTTGTGTTTTGTATTTTCCCACAGTCTCACCTCAACATCTAAAGGAAGCAATGTCAATTCTTTCCCCATCTCCTCCAAACTTCCCTGCTCCGAGAAAAAAATTCAATCCTGGTTGGTTTGATCCAGCTGTGCAGGAAGCTGTCCAGAAACTGGTGTTATTAGGCGCTCGTATCGAGAAAAAAACATTTGACATCGATGGTATCAAAATGGTTGGCGGAATTGAAGGGGGATTACAAGGATTACAAGGCCAGTTACTGTCTTTATTACAAAATATTGGCATTACACTTACTAGTACTCTGGAATCTGCTAGTAAAAATTTGTATTTTGCCCTTGAAACTCGGAGGTCACAGCTAGAAGATAATACAGATTCTCAGTCCAAGATTGTGAAAAATAAAGAATAGACTGATACGGCTAGATATTTGTTATGGAATTAAATTTCTTTCTATGTTAAAATTATTTACTTCTTTAGATTAAAAGAGCCTAGCTCTCTTAGAATATTAGTGGAAATATATTCTGTATATGATAGATGACAGTAAACATTAACGCCCAGCCTTAAATTTTTCCTCATCCTTTATATCATCTGTAATCGAGCATTCATGCCAATTATACAATTGATCAAGTCCCAGTTACCATTCTTTCCCGCCCAATCGCAAACAACTATTCCTGTACTTCCATTACCTATATACTCCTTTTTAGATTCTCCGGAAAGTGAAGGATCCGAACCTCCATTCCTATGGTGATTTAAGCAAAGATGTGCAACAATTTGTGGATTAACTTTTGCCGCCACTCTCTCAGGCCAGCAGCTAGCACTCCAGAAATTAGACGCACTCAAAAAATTCACAAAAAAGGGTTGTTTAGGGATTTCTGAAGCCACTGAGTTCAGATCAAAGATAGATTGAGCAGATCGAATGAGCTGTTCGATCGAATATCTTATTTTCAAATGGATGGCTTCTGCAGCGGAAACCTCATAAAAATCTTGTATTCGAATATTGCCACCAGCACAGCTTCCATCGACGCAATTATCTGGCCAACATTCAGCATCAATGCCCAAGCCATTACCCATATTTCCTTCTTTCAGGCCATCATCGAGGCAAAAGCGTCGGACGAGCACTTTCTTTTTACGAACCTCTCCAAGCGTTGGAATTCGATTTTCACTAAACCAATCACTTCTATCTCGAACATAGTGATCATGTAAAATTTTGCAGAGTTGTTCATCAGTTGACTTGCCTACACCCTCTCGTTTGATAGATAATATGACAGTTTCACTAGGATTAACATCCAAGAATGCATCTATAACTTTAATGACATCGCGCAAATACTTATTTCCCGTCAAGCTAACAGGAAATGCGCTGTGAACTAGAATTAGATGGTCCTTAGAAGCATCTAGAGGATTCTCAGGTTGTACACGGATGTCCAGAAACCTGATACCATTTTGAAGTTGCGTCTTTATATCAACGGCCTGACAGCGAACAGTAGGAAGCGCTGTATAGTATGTTGGCGAATTATGTGTGCCTGGAATACTAAGAGCCGAAAGGGGTAGATCATCTTCAAGTTCACTCATCCATACTTCACGATTAATGGTACTAAAGATAGCCAGATGTGCAAACTCTGGATGAAAAATAGCAGTAAATTTGAAATGTGGAGTTGGAGAAAGGCAGCTTAGTGCGACTGAGTGTGATGATCGACCAGGTATATTATCAACTTGGTATAATTGCCCATCCGCTATGAAGGTATAACGAACCAGCTCATTAGGACGAATTTCAATATTGGTATTTTTCGACTCAAAGGCCTCTATAGGGATAGAGAGCTCCTCGCTACTCTTGCTGAAGCTTCCTGAATTGGAATCAAGTTTGTTCGAGGGGCAGTTACTTCTTTTGGCGAAGATTGAACCACAGAACTTGCTAACAAATGGTACATTTACTTTATCGCTCTTACTTATTCTCTTCAGCTCAATAGGCGTGGTTGTCAAGTTTCGAATGGTAAGTATTGTCAATTTCATACTTAGTTATCTATTTAAAACAAATATTAACCGACTTACCGAACTAATGCTGAAATCCACTCTTCAAATACATTATTATTTATGTTTATTTATATTGGTTTCTTAGCTATAGTGCGACTACGGAGATGCCTGTTAGGTTTCTTTTGTTTTTTTAAAGTTTCTAGCTTTTTCGTTGGTTACGTCTGCAGGGCTACATAAAATAAAAACGAGAAGTTCAAAGCATGTGTAGAGAATGGTGCTTCGGCTCCAGGATCTAAATAATGGAAGAAATAGCGGGAAGCAATATGAACTGTTCTCAATATCCATGTTAGGTAACTTCATAGCATCACTTGCATGAAACGAGTCCTTCTTAGGGTCTGATCGGCTAGTAACCCAAGTAAACAGACAAACCGGTTTGTCTGGCGCATATAAGCGTTGCCAGGACAACTAAATTTTTATCCCGTTTTATCAAGAGAACTACTCGGGGGAACACCCCTGTTACTAAGCCTCAAGAATATGACCAATACCACGTGACCATAAAGTTCGCGTACTAAAAAACCAATTGCTTATCTGATGTTATCTCCATACCTTCCAAGCCATAGGCTGAGCAGTGGAGCAAAGGGCATCCGTAGACAACTCAAATTCTATATCAATATTAGTACTGGAGAACTTGTTTGAAACAGGATAAAGATGAAGGCCGCTTTTAACGTTCAGTGCGTGAAAACTCAATCCAGATATGGACTCGAGGTTATCTATGGTAAACAAGATTACCTAAACAACCGTCTCTTCTCACTTTTGATACTTTAAATCGAGATCTCCGATTTAAAGCTCGTCTATCACCAAATCCAGTAACACGATCTCATACTTTAAGATAAACCCACAGCGTGCCTTGCTCACATGTGGTAAAAGCACATCAAGATTAGTGACTCGAGCTGAAAAGGCATGTGGTCCATCCAGAACTCTATATAAAGTAGCTTGCCTCGCGAACTAAACACGCATTTTATTACGAGTCGAAACAACCAACTTTGAGAAATAAAGCCCATCGAGCTTATGGGATTATGAGAGACTTGCAACTCTTAAGTAGCGATTTCACAGTCCCACTCAAGAAGCGTTTGAACTGCAGAGGTTTTCTATCGAGAACGAATGCATAATGCACCATTTCAAAATCGATATCGAGGTCGACCGATGTGCTACTAACTTGACACTCAGCTTGTCTCTTACCCTAGCTGCTTCAAGAGCGTTTTGAAGGTATACGCAAAGCATGCTACCGAGCTTTGAATAATCTGCATGTACCTCATTTAGACACCGGATCCGAGGATGTTATTTGTATCGCATTGTGGCTGAGTAGCAGGGGTATCCTCTCGTTTAAATTTACATGGATGCTACCATAGTAACCCAATTTATCAATTATCGACAACAACACAGATAAAACTTATCGCATTATTAACATCAAATCAAAAATAAAGACCCCATTTATCTACAATAATATGGAGATACCTTAGGCTATAGTTATGATTTTATGTGAGATAAGTGACATTTACGATCGCTGATATCTGAAACGATGCCTAGGAATTCATCTGAAATTATACAACTGGTTATTAATTTACAAACGATGAAGACGCTATATAGTTTGTATCTGATAAAGCGATATAAATTAGGGGAGTTTTTAAAATACACAAAAAGGGTATTGTACTTGTTTTACTTTTATTTCTTGGCTACTGGTAATCACAAGCTGTGTTGATAATCACCTACATGTCGTGAAAGTATTCATATCTACGGTCGTTTGCATATGCACATAGGCAATGTCAAAAACTATATAAGATCTTCTTTGGCTACAACATAAAGGGAACATTGATTACTTAAACTGTACAGAAAATACTGCACTTATTCAAGAGAGACCTCTTAATTCCCAATGTCTATCACTTTTATCCATCTATCCTAAGATGGTAAAGCTAGGCAACAGAGGAAGGCCAGTCTTCACAAGGAGCACCTATAATTTATAACTTTAACAACTTTAGCCCGGCCAAATTGCCAGAACCTAATGCAGAAGACTCGACCAGAAATGTTGGATCCCAAACTATATTTATAGATACTACCCAGATGTACAGCGAAATAAGAAAAAAATCACACTTCTCTAATATAATCTGCCCCTGATATCTTCAATTGACTTTCTGCTCAGCTAGGAAAATAGACTGAAGGTGGAGAGACTTCCTCAAAATCTGTATGACCCTCTTTTATTATTTCCTTGCTACCTATGAAATTAGTTGTCGAAGCCTCAGAATCCACCCCAACGCTTCAATGGACTGAAAATATCTTCATCCCGCTTAGGCTATAGGCCAGCAAGCGATCTACCGAGAAATTTTCCAAAAAATAACTGAAATTAGTCGATTTTTTTTCGATAAATCAATATTTTAAGACCTCAAAACAAACTCAAAGCAGACATCTCTCATATCTTTTATTTCTACTCTCTACTCTCTATGGTTCAAGTGACGAGAGAGTTTAGTATTTCTATGGCCCACAACACGAAGTTCTGCGTTTTAGAGGCATTCAAAGAGTCACATTCCAGTGATTGATTATAGAACGCAAAGTCTTAATTTTTTTTTGTTAATACCGGAAATATAACAAAATCTTATCGGATTTCTATCGAAAATCGATAGAAATAATGGATTCCCGTATAAAAACAATTCTAGGCTGTAACATGTGTTCAACGATTGTATTCAGCATCATAAGAGCTACCTTTTGATGCATAGCCCAAGAGGTGGCCGAATGGTCAAAGGTCTAGAAATTACAAGCGCCGTAAATAGCCAAGAAGTTATAAGCGTATTAAAACCTATGCTCTTCAAGTCGTCAGCAACCAGTTCAGTTAATTTCGGGAATGTATTGAGGATAAAACGATCCCTTATAGTCAAGAATTGAAATTTGGTGAAACTGGGCTCATCGTAGGTGCAGCCAGGGGCCACAGCTTACATGTGCCTAATAAAATGCTAGAAGTATGTCCTGATATCTACATTTGAGTTTTATCACTGGGGACGGCTAAAATTACAAAAATTAATTCACTATTAAATGAGTCCACTTTCATTCAATTGCATTAAGACGAATGTTACCTAAATTTATCACCAGGAATTCGGAACCCACTGCAATTATCACGATGCAAACTCGCGTCGCTAGGAACGAATGTTAATCAGTGGTTCTTCAGTCTCTAGCTGTAAAACTCAAACACAATTTTGATCCAAGGCAAGCGTTATATTGAAAGCTGGCGTGATAATGAATTTTCAGCCAAGGAATTTGTCTTATTATCTGATAGCGAAAGGAACACTTCAGTGGAGAAAAATCTTGTTAAAAAGACCAAAGCAAGCTAAAGCTATTACAAGGCGCTAAAATAACTTTGACGAGCTGAGCAGGAATGCCAAGCTCATAATATTTCTCGATAGAGGCAGTGAATCAAATTTGTCAGAGGCTTCTCAGAGCTATTGAAGATCCGACGACTAGGAGTAACGAAAACGATTTATTTTGCCAATTCTAGTGAACTAGAATAAATGAGCCTCCTGTAGAGCCATACTTGCGGCTGCCCCATAGATATCGAATTGCAGTACAAGCTTAATTACCTCATATGCTACTAATCATCATGATATATTGATGTTGAAATAGACTACTTGTATGATGGAAAAGTTGATCATTCGATTAATACCTAGTACCAGGGAAAAAAAAAACACACGAGTGAGCGCATTTGATACGTTAACTTAAAAATAATATAGATGCATCGCTATAATACCATCTTTGTGAGCTAACATTGAATAGAATGGAGAGGGGTCTCTTTTAATTTAATTTTTTTTTTGGTGTTGTTATGCATTGATTTGATAGTTTTTTTTCTTGTGACTCACTTCTCGGCACCGATAAGCCCAAACGGAGAAAAAGAAGATACGTATGTCTTTTTCTTTTTCAGTCAATTCGAAATGTAATAGTCGGGCCCTGAAAAGGTCCGAAGTTTTTTTTAATTTCAACTCGAATATCTTCTTATACACATATTGCCCTTACTGCTATAGTATAGTCTACCACAGTTGTATTAAAACCCGCTCCTACTTCCCACTTACTAACCCGATGCACAAAGAATCGGAATTTGACGGACGCCCCCCCTCCCCCATTACCCCCCCCCAAAAAAGGAAGAAAAAAAAAAGATGATCTATCGTGGCTAAGAGTTTTTTAGCCCTTATTCTGTAGGAATCGATGTGTTATTATCTTTGTTTGATACACAAATAACCAAATAATTAGCCATGTAGACTGGAAAAAAAAAAATTTTATTTATCTCTTTTTTAAAAAAAATTGATTTTCTTTTCAATTAGTTACATCGCACTAAAGTGTATAATACCACAATTGTTCATGGAATGGAATAGAATGTGGTGGCTGGGAACCACATCGGCATCTAATTGAAGTAAAACTAGCGCTATGATAACTGTAGTCCCCCCCCCAACCCCAATTCCAGCTTATGATTAATGGAATCTCTGCCGTAAGAATTTAATTTAATTTATTTAGGTTTTGATTATTTTTAAAAAAAGACCTTTGGAATTGGCCAAGTTTTTTTTTTTTTTTGCTAGGGCTAGTGACTATTAGTGAGTCTGTTGGTATAATATTATGCTCACTATTAGTCAGGTCAGCATTTTACTAGCCTAAATAGGCTAGCCCAAATCTGTAGTATCTAGTGTATTATTTACTGTATAATTCTGTTAGATGTAGTTGATGAAGATAGAAGTGTTATAGATAAAATTACAATAAGATATCCTTTGAACCACAAGTTTTCCCAACAGAGTCACACTAAATTAATAATTGGGGTTTTTTTTTAAAAAAAAAAAATAAATTTAAATTTAAAAAGTCCTTTATTAGACGTTTTTAATTGCGATTACTAGTAGAGAGAATAAGAAAATTCATAAATATATACTTGACGTAACCTAGCTAATAAGGAAAAAAAAGTTCGTTCTCTTGCGAGTTTGTGGACGGAAAAGGTTTAGTCAATAGCATTTTGTTTAATGCTAGTTTCACAGTCCGTTACTATGATTGGTTGGCCACAGAAGTGTAAAACCATCACGAGTGTAGTCGACCTCGATAAGCCACTCTAACGCTTTATCATATTTTCATGTGAATCTCACGATCCAAAGAGCAAAAGAGCGACGAGGAGAGAGTTCGTTGTGCTGATCCATTCCCATAAAATGAAGAAGCGGCATGTCAAAATTAATTCGTCTTTCAAGTAACAATGCAACAGCATTATTTCAACATAAAGTCTTGCAGTTGGAAAGCCCTACAAACCGCCAAAAAAAAAAAAAAAATACATCACCGATATTTATCGTGAGGCATCTATTTAATTCTGGGGATAAAAAAAAAATACCACCACTAGCTTGATCTCGCTCCTTATTAGTAATTAATGCTTTAGAACTTGATAAGGGCCCCGTCTTTCTTCCCGTACAGCCTAAGCCCTATTGTTATATGTATCTTCTTCGAGAGGCGGATATAGCTGGGTTTCTCTCCTCTGAGGATTGAAACCCCATCTATTTAGGCCGAACTCCAGTTGGAAAAAGTAACTTTCGAACACGACTTATTTTTTTTTTTTTTTCACTTCTTCCTGAATCTACGTGATCATGTTTTATAAGAAAAGGAGCTGTTACTTGTTTTGTGATTATGTACCAAAAACAAAAAAAAATATTCAGGATGTCTATGACCAAAAAAAAAAAATATTATATAGGTCATCCAACATCCTTTTCTCGCTTTTCAGCGAGATTCATACATCCTGATCATAATGTCAGTCTGGACAAGAAGATTGGAAGGAAACTTTTCCGGTTTTATGGGTGTTTCGTGTGCGTTGTCAAGAAGTATTATTGTCTGTATATTCTGATTTAGACCTTCCTGCACATTTTACAAGAGATGTAACGTACTAGACAGCCATTACACCTTTTTCTTTTTTTCTTTTTGAGTACGTATCTAGCCTTTTTGGCATGCTGTTGGCAAGATGAAAACAGTGTTTCAAACTACTCATACTGTGCTTCGACGGACAATAACAGAGGTTGAATGTTTTACATAGTTACTAAATGTTACTCCAATTAAAAAAAATAAAAATAAAAATAAGATAAAGATAAAATTTTGTAGAACAGAGTGTTATCTGATTTTGTAGAGGTAGCATTAATTTGTCAAGGTTGTTGTTATCATCGTGAGTTCATCATTCAAAGTGGTGGTTTGCAAGTCTGTTGTCTAGGCAACATGAATAAGAATCACATGTCTATCGTTTTAACAAGGTCCTATTTATTGTGAAGTAAAAACTGACGTTATCTCTCTAGTATTTTGGGTCAGGCTGGCTCTACCGCCTGCGAACTGAGAAAGGATCTATGCTTTTTAAAAGTTTATAGGATTACTCCTCTGGGCTCGTACTGTCACGCAATCAAGTATTAGTAACAGTAAGCTCGTTAAGTAGTATCTACTATCTATCTATATCCGCTATATATTCTAATGAAATGATTATTTATACTGTGTATATACGTCACGTGATGAAGAGGGGTTAAAAGGCTTTAGCCTTGATTTGTCTAGGATGCACAGATCCACCAAATATGGCGATACAGGAGGCTGTAGTTATCACTTTAGGGGGCTAGCGGTATCATCCTCCGAAAAAAAATACAATCAATCAAGATATTTGGGAAGAATCTGATCAGCCATAATACTTTTCTTGTTTACTAAGCGGGCCACGGGAGGATATTCTATTTGGTACATTATAATTTTTGACAGTCATATCCTCGATTATAGAATTTTAAAAAGTTGTGACAACTCCCTAACACTACATTACCCTTTATAATTTAAGATCTCCATTATTTTTCCTCCCCAAAATGTAAGCATAACCTAGACTTAGCTTAGATTAGGAAGTATTAGGTCTACTAGAATAGTACCACTAGATCATCGAGAGTGTACTACGGTTGCGGTGCCACTGATTATTGGATGACTATCAACAACCAAAGTTTTAATTGTCGGATCTGAATCATTACTCCATCGGCGTAAAAGGTTATTACTTTCCTTCGGTTTGACACTATCTTCGCATGTGCCAATGGTGATATGGGCAACTGCATTTACACACTCCCATCCCTTATCTATGAGACGTACAACAACTGCCATGACACGACTGTCCCAAACAATCTAGAAAGTCATCAGGTTGCATTATAGTAATAATATGAATAAAAAGACTTACCATTTCAAGTAAAGCTCTGCACTGTCCA
This sequence comes from Oidium heveae, assembly GCA_003957845.1. Classification (NCBI taxonomy): domain Eukaryota; kingdom Fungi; phylum Ascomycota; class Leotiomycetes; order Helotiales; family Erysiphaceae; genus Oidium; species Oidium heveae. The sequence goes on along the minus strand of QVIK01000094.1, from coordinate 81,675 downwards.
ATACTTTGACTATTTTTCCCAATGTCGACAGTCTTTTTTGCGTACATGTCGCAATACTTTTTCCATAGTACTTGATATTCTTTGGCTGCAGAGCAATGAATTAACGTGATATGAAATTCTGACTGGACACGATTTGTTCTTATTAACTGTTCCCAGAAAATTCGAGTATCTGGAGAACTGGTCTTGAAGGCATCGGTCACAATAGTTCGGATTTGGGGTGCTTCAAGTTTAATACAAAAATACTCAATTGGCTTTAATTGCATGGCAGCCTTTTGCTTTTATAAATTTAGCACAGATTATTTGCCAAAATAATTGTCTTTAAACATACCTGTTTCTGTGGGTCCTGGTTTCTATGATCCCCGATAACATGTTTTGGTCCTGGTCTGTAGTCATTAAGAGCGTATTCTATAGCCTTGTCAAGATCCTCGCTAGAAGGAATCGATTTGACCACACTTGGAAAGTATTGGTGAAGTTTGCATATAACTATATCCAGATTCTGACGACTCTCTAGTGTTGGATCAAGGTCAATCACAACATCAAAGCCATTATCTGGCTTTGTGGAAGGATCTAAATTTTCAAATCTTTTGATAAATCCTTCCATTATTGAGAACGCTTTTACTCGATCTGTTGCTGCCTGAATCGTTTGATGATTGTCACCTCGTGAATAAACTCTGTTTTGCGTCACTTGACGAATTTTGTCGAGTAGCTCTTTGTGGTGAATAAAATTAAGAGCAACTATTCTCACTTGAGGGTATGAAGCGTATACATCACCAATAAATTGCGCGCGCTCGCGTCGTAGACTATTATTTCGGTCAGCAATAACTACTGATTTGTTCTGAAGTACTGCTAATACTTCGTTCGTAAAGCGTGTCGGACGATTTCGACCTGAAATATTGTCATTTTGAACTATGCCCCAGTCAAAAATATGTTGAAGAGAAACTGCAATCGTAGTCTTTCCGCAACCAATAGTACCAACAGGAAGCAATATGATATTCTTTTTGGCATTATCTCTCTCGGCTCCCGTATTTTTTGCATACTCCAACTTTATAATATCAGAGCCTTTTAAATTCTTTTCCATCAAAAACTGATTTCGGAGCCTGATAATGCCATGATTATTTGTATAAGCATCTTTGAGATCGGGATTTTCTGTTAACTTTTTTTTAGCGAACTGCAAGTATTCCTCTGTAATTGCCACATTTTTCTTAATTGGGATAGACTTATCCTTAATGAGAGCTTTTGTGCACTCCCGCCACTGACGATACATGAGATATGGCTCTTCAAACTTATATTTGAAAAACCAATCGTGGTACGGGCTTGACTCATCCTGACGTGCCTTGCATCGAATAACAAAGCCTTCGATATCTCGCCCGTTGAAAGAACCTGTTTCCGCCACGTCTTCAAGAAACTTTCTAGTTGTATGAATATCATCATGAACTATGAAAGATGTCTTTCTGAAGCCCCATTTCACTGCAAATTCTTCAACTTGATAGCTTGGATAAGTTAAAAAAAAAGGAGTATTGATATTTATACCGTGGAGATACAGTCCAGCACTTTTCTTAGGATATGAGAGAATATGCTCTTCAAACTCATCATCACAAAGCTCTGCTACAGCTGTAGCATTTCTACTACGAAGTTCTCTCGCTAGTTGCACACGGGTTTTACCAATAGCTGTTAGCTGTTTTTCAATCCATCTCTCACCAGCAACGGCATGGCTAATTTCGTCTTTACGAGGACCAGTGGAGTGTTTGCTACAGACTAGTAGTGTTCCATCCCAAAGACCACTAATGAATAAAATGCATCCATTTTCCTTCAGACTGATCTCGAAAGGACCCTTTGTAGCTGTTACAATATTTGGCCACTTTGTAGCATTAACTTCCCCAACATTGAAGAACTTGTCGTAGCCTCGAATAACTATCTCATCTTCGTTTTTTCCATTTTTACCAATGAAAAGTCCTCTGGCATATGTTGGAAGATCAGGATGCTTGTAATCCCAGTCACGAAGACGCCATGAATTGATCACATGAATTCCTGCTAAGCCCGGTACATTGTAACTGGTTTTTCTACAGCAAAATACTTTCTTTTGCTGCTTACTTCGGTTCTCATCGCCTTCCTCAAGGTTCCGAACTAAATCTTGCACTTCACTTACATTTTGTGGGATGTATGGAACCTTGCTTGTGAAGGTAGCCATTTTGCGAGTTCTTGGACTTAGAGTAGAAGTCGAAGAATAGAAAATTCTTAAATAAGAAAATGTTGAAGTGGAGAAGGAATGAACTGCTGATTCTTTCGCAAATCGATGAAGTCCAATCCACATTCTCTCACTTAGGCCATACGTTCAGTTTTCAATCAGGCACCTTGACTGATAAAATTTTAACTAATTAGATTAACTATCTAATTTGAAGCTGTTAATTTCATTTTCTGGTGAAGACAAAATTAATCAGCTAACGTTGAGCGAAAAGTCGAAAACTTCTTCTCAAAGTTTGTAAATCAACATGGTATACTATTTCCTATGATTAATGCACTGATCATTTTTAATCATGTGATCTCTAAAAATTATACAGCCATGGATGGCATAAGCGGACAACTTAATAAAAATTTAAGTAATAATCTACGAATCCAACAATTTACTATACCTGGTTCCTTGTACCAAATTTATGTTATTTTCACGAACCTACAATATTTCCAATAGATCAAAAGTCGTATATGTGAACTTCAAGGCTATATTGAGCGAGGTTTGAGAAAATTTAGCTTCATACATTCGATAAGCTAATCGCATAATTATTAGCGCCTCTCAGACCCTGTCATCACAATTGAGTACAACTCGGCACTTAAAATAATTCTAGGTGATGACTTTGACTTAATTTCCACCAAATATCTTTAGAAATTTCACAGTCTAAACGCATTAGTTTACAATTAGAATTTGTACTGCTCCTCGGTGCCCGAGGAGCCTAGGATGGTGTCGACATAGTACGAGGTGGCCGAATCCCTACAATTAGAGTCTGCAGTTACAATATCCAAAGTGATTTTTAAGAAATGATAAAAATTATAGTAACGGAGACAAATTTCAAAGTTTAGTGTGATCAAATTTAAAATTATTTTATATGCTATGATGACTTGATATCTTAATTATTAACCCCCAATTAAACACGCTTATTTCTTCTGTGAACCAAAAAAAGCGGCTTGACTAAATACCAACTACTCCAGCGACAAATGCTTGCATTAGCAACTTGCTCGACTCGTCCCCCTCGGTACCACAGGCAAAATCTCTGCGAAATCTCCAACAAATAATACAGGAATCCCCCCCAGAAAGCTGACTTGACATCACTTCGCCTCCACTCTCACAAACATCTCGCAATAATCGATCAAAAGCACTAAAATTGTGCTTTAATTGCATCGTCACCGGGTTCCAAATAATCAGTGACGTTTGTCGAAGTAGTTTAGCTAAATTTTTTAGCCCTTGAATACGAAAAATTGAATCTTCAGTACAATCAATCGGAACTTTGAATAATGAGTGTCCCATGCTACCATCTGGCAACAAAAGTGATGCGGCGCCAGACGGAGCAACGCTGAGAAAAATCTTTCCTTGCGACTGATAAGACTACACAGGGTTTTATATAGAAAGGTCTTGCTAATTCCAGCAGTTCCCTGTAAAAAGAAAGTGTTAAGTCTTACTCAATCTCAATCCGAGCCCAAATGTTAAAAACACTTTCCCGACAGCCAGAGCGCATAGTCATACTTTCGCTCATCATCAGACTATTCATCAGGTGGCAGGTAAGATCATCGCCATGGTGAGAGATCTAATAAAGACAGTCATCAGGGAAAATTTCTTTAAACATGATCTAGATGTTCTGAGGATTAACAATATCAGAGTTTGACAGGTAAATCGCGAACTGATATCGCAGAGAAAAGGCAGGGGTAATGTTTTTGAGATCGTTAAATAGCACTATCCACTTTGAGTCTTCAAACGTCAGACCCATAGCTTGACACGCCGCAGGAGTCGGATAATGAACCCCATCAATCGTATAAAGATCACGGTACGATCTGGCACCCCGCTTCACAGTCAATAAGCGCCGCAAGAAGAAGTGTTCTCCACGCCTAGGCACTGCATTAGGCGGCCTCCCAATTATATGACCTTTCTTTCTCATATGCCATCCTCGATTCTTGACATAAGTATAGTATATGGGGAAGTCGGAATATAATAGGTCACGACCATCAGCATATGCGTCATTGTACCTCATCCAGTCAAGAAAAGCGGAACTCTCTGTTTCGATTGCCATCCTAATCTGTGTTTCCGTCATTCTAGTTCAAAAAGCTATTTGGTGCCGACCAGCTAAGTGAAATGGTAGCTGCATCACCGCTGGTTCTTCCTCATTTTTTGTGTACGCCATTAGTCGCTAGTTGGCTTGTACAGGTCCGATATATCGTCCCTGTATAGTCATCTCTATCTCATCATGTTTTCCTGGAACGGCCAAAGTAGCTCGATCGAGCCCTTTGTAAACATACTTGTCGAGGTACTTAATAGCCCGTAACCCACCAGTAATTTCCACATTGATATGCGCATTGTACTTTTTCGTTAGGTACAGATTGTACGGTACTACCCATCTATTATCGAACATGAACCTCTCATTGCCCCACCTCACCCCGTTGTCTGGTCGTGCATACTCAGGATATGAGTTCTCCACCATTGTTGTCTGATCACGAAATCTCCTAGTGTAACCTTTGCTGCACTTTCTATCTCGCATACATGGAGCATTTGCAAACTCAGGACCACAAGGGCCATGAACTAACAAACTCTTGTCTGTAGCAGCGGGATCAGGATCATTTGTTGGGATTTGTGCACAAACTAACTCATCCACTTGCTCGGGACATTTCGAGACCACATCTCGATGAAGAAAAAGTAATATATGTGCATGTGGGAGACCTATCTTCTGACATTCGATGGTATACACAGAGCAAGTGATTAATCCACATGTCTTTCCTTAACATCGTGCATTTTTGATCAAGTTTGAGCTTGAACAACTCTGCAGTCTGATCTGGCCGACATTTCAAGAGCTTGTTGTTTTTCGACGCTTTGATATATGAATATCCTCATGGATTCTCTTCTCATAGGTTCCATGTCGATCACAGGCAGATATCACACGTCTACCTCCTTTTCATATATGAAGATTATAGTATAGCTTTGTATATTTCCAAGTACAATACCGTATTCTTTACCCATTGGTATGCTTAAGAAATACGTTATGGGCGTCAAGATGTGTATTACTATCTACGAAAAATGCTATGTTTTTGCTCAGCTGTTACACGTTTGAATGTAGAGATTCGGTAATTATGGATACTTGTTTGACATAGTGTCTAAGAGACCAAAATAAGTTACTTTTGACCCAAATATGAGATTTGCATCCATTGAAGAAATTGAAAAGACCAAGGAGAAATGAGACAAAACAACAGGCTAAGGCTGAAGCAGCAAGACAACCTGAGACCGAGGCAAAAGAAGCTTCATAAACTATTCCCAATATTTATCGGGAGGCCTGTCAAATTGAGTTGCAATAGTAGTTGTAGTTGTCGATTAAATAGTTGTCGAACTAATTAACCTATATAACTGAAGAGCCTTGAAAAATCCAAAAATTCAAAAACCCGAAATAATCAGCAAAATTATTATCCTGTAAATTATTACAAATAATTGTGGTTAGTTTCATTCAGACCTATGAAAAAACTACTTCTGCTCTTCTTCTCTTGTCGGCTCTATATTGCTAGTTTTGCTGTAGTCAAGCCTAGGAAAAACTAAAGTGATAAATTCTGACGCCCATCCTGGTGAGGAAGTAATCATTGATTGATATTAGGACTTGTGAAAGAATCTTGTCACTTGCTTATTTTCTCCAAGATGCATTCTATTGGAGATTTAATAATTAAACAAGTGGCTACCGATGTTCTGGGAGTTGTAGAATGAACAAATTGATTGTTAAAGCAGTCATGCCTTAATTGATTAACCTAGCGCCTGGAGTATATTACAGCAAGAAGGTATTGATAGAAGTGCGTTGGTCACAATCTCCAGGAGCACGGCTAGCCAGCTGTTCGATCTGGTAACCCTGTAAGTAGGAATTTGTTCACGTGATTAAGTCATACGACTGAGTGGCAGGGAATATAATTATACTCTACATAATGAATAGCCCAACTGTAATCGAATGCTTCCGTGCATAGGGATTGAAGTATGCCAGGGGAGGAAGAACAGAAAGTCCCAACGAAAACATAGACTTGCCGCAAAGTTTGTTCTTAGCGCGCGCTATTTATGTGATAATAACTCTTGACGTGTGAGAGTTTTATTCTATGTTGAGTTGTCCAATATTAATATATTGTTGTTGCAGGAAAATGTAAGTGTTCTTCTTAATTATTCTACAAGATTTGTGTACTTCATATAAAGCTATGAAGTACTTGACTATTTTCGGAAAAGACCTAGCGGAGCTGACAGGGATAATTAATTACTTTAGGCCTAGCTCTCGCTCAAATTAATCGCTGATCATTAGCTTATTTAAATCAACAGACATGTCCACTGTCACTTCTGAACTTGAACAAATCATCAACCGTTTGACTGATAATATAAACATACTTGCTGATGATACTCAAAAGCTTATTGATCACGAAAAGGTCATAACTGAGAAATTAAAAGTTGCTCGTGAACAAGTAGGTTGTCCGGAATTCTTTCTTGCCAAAGTCTCTTATGATGAAAAAACTTTAGCTCTAGATCTCAGCTGCTTTGCAGCAATGACTGATTACTTTTAAATTTCTGAATCTTCTTTCTCCCTACATTTTTGGATTGAATTTTGTGAAAATTAACTAATATTCCAATCCAGTACCAGCTACTAGCTAGTAAATATTCTACAGATGACTCGGAGATTACATGTGTTCTCAATCAACTTCACCTTCCGCAATCAACCTCAGTTAGGAATGATTGTCATGCCTCAGCTAATCCATCAGGGCTAGAAGCAACAATTAAATCTCGGTTAACAACTGCCATTGAAGATGTTCGTCTTGCTGCTCATCAATTCTCAAAATTCCTTATCAAGCTTAGCGGCTCAACTCCCAGTCTCAAAGTTATATCTGCAGCAGATGATTCTGTTATGGATTCCATTAAACAAACATCTCAAACCACAGTTATAGAACAGGATTTCACTGAATCTGGGATAAAAAGTGCTTTAGATTGTCCATTTTCTCATCAACATCAGAAGCTAAAGCCTGCAAATTACAAAAATTCTCAATTGCGGATAAACGTTGACTCTAGGTTTTCCTCTGACAATAATGGTCCCCATCTTGCCAACAAAGATACTTTAACATGCCCTGCATTATGCTCTGAGTTGAACGACCTTGCTCGTCCTACAACAACCAACTCGAAATGTCCAATACGTTTCTTGGGTCAACGCTCTCCAGAAGAAGTGGCACGTTATTTTGAAATTCATAAACATGAAATTCCACGGAGTCACGAAATTTGTTTAAAACGTCAGCAAAGGAACGAGGATCACATTCGAAAACTGGATGCTAAGTATGGGAATTTAGTGAGTACAATTGAAGCACTAGGACAGAAGCACCAATCTCTACTCCCTGACAATGAAAAGAAATTGGACTCCAAGGACGTATTAAATGAAAGGCTTGAATGTTGGGTAAGAAATGTAAGTTGTGATGAAAATAATCAGGAAAATGAACGTCAAAACTCTGATGACAAAAATGATCAAGCACAAATTTCTGATAGACCTTTAAAAGAAGTTCGAGTTGGAGAATCACCAAGTCGACCTTGGGGGATCTCCGTTCCAATCCATACTTCACAAAAAGATTCAAGGCGTGAATCTCCACAACTAACACGAGTATCGACAGTTCACCTGGCTCAAACGAATGAAAATAATTCCTCTAAAGAAAAAAAATTGGCAGACGAACAAGTCTCTCACAGACTTTCTACTACTGATTATCCAACACAGTATCTTGGTGAAGAAATTCCAGCTACATCTAGCCCTTTTCATCATGCTACTAAGCCAAAAATAAGTCATTCTAACTCCCATGTATCCCCCGTAGTCCAAACTCATCCCAATTTTATCAAAACACAAGATTCTATCAATTCTTCCGGTGCTCATAGGCCACATATGCTGTTATCAGGCCCTGTTTTTATTGGTTATTCAGCTGAAGAGGCGATAAATATTCTACAAAAATTAGAAAAATAAGACTAAATCCTTTGGGTTTATTAATACGATGGTTTAATCGAGAATAACTCGCATGATAAATCGGTAGTTTGTTGACCATCCATATATTCCTCATACAGCTGTTATATATCGTTATTTACACAATTACATTAATGTGTCTTTCAGTTCATGATCCAGTTGGTATTTGCTAAAACTTTTCTCATGAAGAACGATATGTTATCTCTCGGCAGACTGAGTTCGCGTGCCCAATAGGTAGTAATTCTTACCTTCACTGAAAAAATCTACATAAGAATAGTTTTAGGATTATATAAACGTATAAAGATATATATAATATTTTTTTTTTATTTAGGAGTAATGAATCCATTCTTTTTATCACCTTGGAGGACGATTTCTCCGTTATTCTGAGAAGACTCCCCCTGCAAAACATGGTTTTCATCTGCAGAATCGGAGTAAGGTTGCTCCGACAAATGGTGTAATACATTACCATATCTGTCATCAACCTCACTCATGTTAAGCTCACGTGCTCGCGCCATAGTGCGTTGGTATATAAGCCAGCCAACTGTTGTTCCTATTATTATACCAGCGATAATAGAACAGTAGTTGATAACTCTGGTTTTAGTATCTAGTTGATCGTGTCCAATATTTGCTATCGCTGCCATGCGAGAGCCAATGAAGACATGAATGAGCAGTTTTGGTGATGTGATCGCAGTTGCACAAGCAAATGATGCTGGTTTAATGGTTGGAAATGTAGATAAAGCTGCATTTGAGAGTGAATATGGTAATGGACAAAGCCTAATCATACATAATATTTTGAGACCATCTTTCTCTAATGTTGAAGACAAGGCCTCAAATCGACGGTCTTGACCGGCCATTCGTTGCACATACTTTAAAAGTATTGTGCGAGAAGCATAAAATGATGCCAATGATCCAAATACTGTGGCTGTTGCTACAATATACCACCCATTTGGGAAACCGTATACAAAGCCTGATATTGTAAGGGTCGTACTGTATCCAAAAATAGGCGGAAATGCAGCTATGAAGGTAAGAGTCCAGAGTATCAACCATCCTCCATTTAGATCCCGCCACTTCGCTGCATACGGAGCGAGGAAACCGAAGATCCGCTCATTATATATCAGTATTAAAATCAGTGAGATGTGAACAAAAACTACGCATAAAACGGCGAGTACTCTTTGATATAATGGAAGTGAGATGAATTTCTTAATAATTTTGCGATGAGCCACATGAGCGGAGGAGAAAAATTGGGCTCTGCTACTTAGTCGTGGACTAGAATTGCGAGAAACTGTAATCTGATCTTCAAGCACTGATGGTGAGACGTTACGATGTGTAGAATCATGCATAGTTTGTTCTAAGGAATAATATTCTGCTGCTAGACGGCGTCAGTAATGCCAGTATGTTTGCTAATGAAGTGGCATAATGCTTACATTCTTAGAGATGGATTCAAGCCTTGTTGAACTTATCATCCGTAGCCTTGATCAACTAAAAAGTGAATCCAATATAACGCCCACAAGAGGTTCTTACTTTTTGTGAGAGAAATCTGATACTATATCGTAATATTTAAAAGTTGAGATGTGTCAAATCTACAGGGCTGGCACACTAGGTTATCAGTAGATGATACTCCAACAATTGAATAGTTTAAGCCATATATTTAATTCCTTTCGTAAGATACGATGAAAAAATTTCGAAATTGTGTCAGAACCTATTAACTAAAGAATTATTTATTTGGTAGATAATGAGAAGACTTCAGTGTATGATCTGTCCAGCAGTCGTAGTTTGAAATACAGGTAAAGCTCTGAGGTTTCAGTCTTTTTAATAGCATGGATTACTCCGTCGCTGAATATTAGTCATGAGTCCTATGAAAACCGTGAAAATCAATAATTATAACTCACCATCACCCAATACCATACTTTTTTCATTTGATTAATATTTTTCTGAGAAAAAATAAATTAAGGATTAAGTGTCCCTATACTCTCTTTTAATGTAGACAACTTTTCATGCACAGGAGATGAACAGGAAAAGAGGATGAGAAATTTCTACATTAACTAGGAAATCGTATTTTACGGAAGAGCAGAGGACAAATTTCCTGCCCCGGAAGTGGCAATTTAGAATGCCAACCTCAATAGGATAACCAGATGAATAAGAAAGCAATCATCAATTTTTCCGCGTTTATAGTAGAATTAATTATAATTGTCCTAGTTTACACAGTTGATACGAGGTATCTTTGTAGCTCATAATGATACAGGATGAAGCAGCTAGCTACTGGGAGGTAGGGATGATTTTGTACACAAATTTTGAATCATATGCACTAAATTGTCAAGGACATAATAAAATTTGCGCTTTAGTGATTAATATATTTACAGACACAACAGTTATAAAAGCTGAATTTTGAAAATAATCATGTTAATAATGATGAGCCAGCTCTGTGGAGGAGCTAGCAATTAAAGAATGAATGCGACAACCCAAATGGACAAGACCTAGTTGACTAAAGCATTTTTTCCTTAATATTTTAAGAAATGAGTGCTTTTGTATGAGGTATTATTCGTATCAATTATTCATCATGTGCTAGTGATAGTTGGCGTGTATGTGTAAAAGGCTGCCTTCTCACTGAAAGTCCTCGCCGGCCTTATTCAAACTCACAGCCTTGGCAACTTCTCATTCCTAAATAAGCCAATCAGATCTCTCTATTCCCTTCTCTTTCCATCAACTCCTCCCCTCTCCGTTCTGGAATCAAGAGAAGAGAACAAGAGAGAAAAGATGAAATGTCATCAGCGCCTCTATCCTCCCAACTTGCCTCTCTGACGACCTCGATAAGCACAATCAATCTCTCTCTTCTTCGCCCTGTTGAGTACTCTAAACTCACCATTCATTCTATATAGTCCGCCACACCAAATCATTGTTTACTCTCGCACCAAATAACTCAACTCTGCGAATTGATTAATGATTGTTTCCCAGCATGGTATCAGACCAAACCTATGAAATTTGTCTTCCTGTGCTTCAAGATCAAACCCTTGATGACGAGGTGAGGACAGATAGAATTGAGGAGTTACTGAAAAAGGAGACCAACTTGTCTGGGTCCTCTCTCGAAAATACTGTTTTAGATATACTCTGGCGGCATCGTGAGGAAACTATACCATCATCTCCCCTACCTCCCCGACACGCTGTCTTAAGGCGGCCTTCACCTGCAATATCTAGAGGCGGAACTGGCACACCTGCGCCCAGCTCTCCCCGGCTTGAAGTTAGTCCTCTTGCTCCGCCAGGTTTCCCTTCTCAACCAACCCATAGAGCTAAACCATCAACTATTTCTCCTTTCAGTTCACCTCGGCCTTCTCCCAGACAGACCTTTTCAAGTCCCGCGATACCTCACAGTCCATCTCTAAATACCTATGAGTTTCCTACCGACACTAGTCCTCCACAAGATGTGTATGGAGACTATGGAAGTGAAAATGTTGATTGGCTTGTAAATGATGATACAGGAAGTAATGCTTCATCGGTCGGTGGCCATAATAGTCTTAATGCTGCAGCAGCAGAGTACATTCAGCCACAACAGTCAGAAATGAGCCCATACGATATGCTTCGCTCTATCTTAGGTCCATCAAAATCAGACGAGGAAATAGAGTCTGCTCTCGCAATTCATGGATTTGATCTAAGCGCGACTATCACGGCCTTCATGGATGGTCAGACAGGGAGTGTGCAGCCCTCTCAAAATGAAGCTGTTGATGCCAAAAACGCAGTACTCATCGGCAAATCGATGGCACTTGATGTCCCAAGACCTATAACTCCTGCAGGCCAGCAAAGAAGTGGTGTCGTTTGTAGGTTTTGGTCATCAACAGGACAGTGCCTTAGAGCGGATTGCAGGTTTAGTCACGATCTTAGTAATCATATTTGCAAGTAAGTTTATCGGTTACTTCTTTTTCTCTGCTTACTGAGCATAACAGATACTGGATAATGGGAAATTGTCTCGCAGGGGATACATGCATATTTTCTCATGATCCAACTCACTTCATAAATCGATTAGCACTTGACGGAAATACTACCCCACCTCTTCAGAAATCGCTTCCTATTCAGTATCAAGATCTCAATATATTCCCTTCACTACAGTCTTCGTCTGGTGACTGGTCTAATTCATTCAAATCTTCATCTACTTTTAATAATTACCAGACTTCTAACTTTGTTACCCCACCTTTGATTAAAGCGATTTCTTGTCATAGTAGTGATAGCTCTAATCAAAAATCTCGACCCAGTAGTGGTCATCATGTCTCCCGTGATGTGAAACCTATAGCCCCTGCACTTGATGATACGGATGCATTTCCTTCACTTGGCGCAGTTGTAATTAAAGGTGGAAAAAAGTATCACGGCAAGCGGGGCGGTCAAGGATATATACATAAAGAAAACTTTACACCAAGTTCACTTGCTGAGTTAGTTAAAATGTCACCTTCCCCAGGGCCTACACAACAACGACAAGACAGTAAGAAAATTGGTAAAAACTCGAGCTCTGTTAGCTTTCGAAATGGAGAGAATAATGTTGGTGCCTATTTTATTCCAAGTCCTCAACATATTCCTTGGCTAGAGACAGGTGATAAAGCCAATAAAGCTTATCTCAAAGCCAGACAAGATGCTATTAAACATGGCATTTTGAGAAACAAGTTTCTTCAAAGGTAAGCTTTTTTTTCAAAGGTTCAGTATCGTTCGTATCTCTAATGAATACAAAGTGCTGCCCAAGCATGGAATCGGAATGACGCACGTGCAGCCAAGGCACTTAGTCTTCGTGGTCAAACCGAAAATGACAACATGCGCAAAGCACATCGGGAAGCCGCACGTCAGCTATATGAAGAGCGGAATCGGGGAAATCTTACCAATTCCGAGCTTTATCTTGATCTTCATGGTCTTCATCCTGATGAAGCTGTTGAGTATTTAGAAAGGGTACTTCTTGAAAATCAAAATGAGATACGGCCCATTTACGCTATCACCGGAACAGGTCATCATAGCAAAAATGGAAAAGACAAAGTTGGAAAGGCTGTTCGAGGCTTTCTCAACGAGTGGCGTTATGTCTATCGTGAATTCTCTGTCCCAGGTGATAGAAATAATATTGGAGGCATCCTTGGTATCGATGCTAGATCATATGATAAGACTCTAACTCGAGAAAGACCTGATACACCTGCAGCATCTAAAGTGGATGAGCTAGACATTCTCAGCCAAGGACATGAGATTGGTCTAGGAAAAGTGCGACTACTGGTTCGAGATCCTCCAAAAGGTAATAATGAAAGTCGATAGTTTTGCATCTATAGACTCAAAAAATTAGTAAAATTATTAAACTATCGTCCATTTTCCATGAGTCGTGTCGGCTGTGATCAAGCCATTGTTATTTGGCAATTATTCACTGGATGTCTAAACCATTTTCTTCCTTCGAGACTAAGTAATTGGCTGAAATCCAGATTGATAATTCCATATTTTAAACTGACACGCCCCAGTAGAGATGTAACGTGCTTTCTCTCTAATAAAATTAACCGGTTGACAACTCCATAGATAACATGTCCTTCCCTCCAAAATTCTTCTTACGTCCAAATTACACTCCGTCCTTAAATTTGTCAAAATTTACAGGGTTACTCATTCCAATTATCATATACTTGCATTAACCATTTTAACCAGACAGAAAAAAATCGAGACCTGACCATATTCTGAAAATCTTTATAGCCATTCGCTTAACTAATAGTTTTCTAAAAATAATTACTCGTAAAGTGTAAAACGGTGGGATTAGGCAACCGAATATACTACTTCCCACCTCTTCCAGCTTAATCTACAGCATGGTTTATGAGCGTTTCTTTTTTCCTCTTTTATAGACTCTTTCTTACTTCAATTGAAAATTAATCAGTATCTAAGCCAAATTTTTTGTTTCATTCGTTCCCTTTCGCCAAATCACTCATCCTCCCTTGAAGGGTACAATAGAACCTGTCAAAACAACTACGGGTTACGGGTAATGGTTTATGGCGTTGTTCTAATTTTATATTCAAGCGCCATTTTATTTCGCTAAAGTCCAACTCACCTGGGCGTCATATCTAACTAACAAGAACTCGTTCAAACCATCAAGCGCACGAATGGCCTCGCTAAGGAATAGAACTCAACACAACTTTGAGTCTTCTTTCATTGTAGAATCCTAAGACTTTACACATGGGTCTCTTTGACAATTTCTACAATAGTTTCGTCGCTTATGGTTATAATAATATGTTCATGTTTGAGGAATGGATTTGAGAGATCAGATGCGGGTGGCCTCCAGGCAGGAAAGAGCCAAGAGTCCAGCAGTATCTAAACAGAGCTATGGTTTCTTGAATGATGTCTTGAAGACCTCTCAGATTCCCGTGATCACGCTTGAAGAGGGTTTTCAACATCTAATATAAATGTCTTTCTAAATCAGCCGGCTAGAGTTACTTCTGTAAATCATATTCCAGGTAATCCCCCGCAAGCTGCATCGCTTCGAATTGGTTAAAAACGAAAACTGGATTGATAGGAACCACTTTTCATATCGATTGATCATTTGGTCGATGAAACAAAGCTCTACAATGAGCATTTAAAACATGCAGTTGGTGCCAGCACTCATAGTTTGAACATGGCTAGTCTTGTTTGGGCTCAAAATTTCTCAATAGTGATGCTGCTCAATATTCTCTGGTAAGTGTATCCTACGAAATTATGGACAAAGAAGGGGGTAATTGTTCCAGTCATTTCCTTCTTATGTACATTGTCGCAATTCTAAGTCCACATAATGAAAAAAAAAAAAAAAATCACTTTTCTTTTAGACCATGGCAATATACGTACAGTAGGAAATCAAGTTCTTTCTCAAATATTTTATTTTATTTTTCTTTGTAAGGCTAATCAACGTGGTTTAATCACTTTTCTACATATTCGTAGATCTTTTAAGCAATAGTATGCAGTAGACTTTTACATTTTTAAAAAATAAAATACCCAATTTAGGATAAGTTTTTAGTAATTAAAATACATAATGGTTGCCACAACAACAGCTAAGGCATTACACAAAGATCACGGGGGAACCCCCCCCCCACTCCCATGATTCCTAAAAACTACATAGGCTATGTGAGATGAAAAGCTATAGCTTTTTTTATTATTAATTTTGGGAACCAATAGATGTGGGTAGACTAACAAAGTTATGGGTCATGACAGATTTCTACCGTGTCAAAAAAATTTCACAATGACGTAACTGTTGGAGTTATCAAGTTTTTTTTGATAATTGCTAGGCAGCTTACCTCTATAAATCACTGCTTAATGGAAATCTGATTGAAAAGGCCCCAATAAAATGGCACATTTTTCCCTCCATTTTTCACATTATGTAATAATTTCATGATGTAATAAATCTGTACCCATCACCGCCAACAGGCTTGACATCTTTCCTTCATTCCTCTTTACCATCATCAGTTTCTCAAGCCGCAATAATTTAAGCTAAAGTTTGATTATATATATATATTAAAATTTATAATTCTTAAAAACTAAAATTTGAAAATATTTATTGGGGGTACAGTAATGGAGAAAACGCCTCATGATAGACATTATATAATTACGCGAATCAAAATGAGGGTCGAAAAGATAACGCATATCTATTTGGGGTTCATGATTACGATATTTCGGCCGATGCGATGTCATCACCAAATCTTGCCCTCAAGCTATTTATCGTTAGGAAGGAGTTACCTTATAGGCTTCTTAGGGTAAAGGGCCAAGTTTATGGCACTGTGTGTCAGGTTAAGTAATAAGTTATTAAATCTTCACCTAGTGCATTGGCTAACATACGTTTCGTCCAAAGAAGAAAATTGCCAGTGTAATTTAATTCAAAATTAGGTATCAGCAAGATCATCGAGTTATGTTATTCCCATATTGCACATGAGCATAATGCTATTATTTGTAGTAGGTAGCTGCTGGCCTAACCATCTTATCAATAAGAATAATGAAGAACACCATCATCCTCTTGTATTTAATTGCACTTAATTCATCTGTCGCGTATGTGATACAGCCCATCTACTAAGTAATTCCTTTTTTTTCCCCTCCGAAAGCTTTTATTATATAATGTCTTTTAGGCTTTGCTTTTGTATGTTTCCAAATTTGGAAATGGGAAAAAATTAAGAACGAAATCTATCATTCTGAATTGTTCAATTCGAAAATTTTATATCTGTGATAAAGGCCTTGGAATAGATAGTAGGAGTTAGAGAAAAAAAGTAAGTATATCCTATATCTCTTATGAAATAACAATCACTTCGATAAACCATGAGCACATACTTTTGTTGTCTCATAATGGATAAGTAAGGAAAAACACATATCAAGAGTTCCATGTTTTATTTTAGCTTGATTTTATTTCAATTATTTTTTCACACATAATTGTCAAACGGTGAAATTACTCAAGTTTTAATGTCTTGAATTGTTTAATTGTCTCCTCAAATGCACCTCTTTCAACTTCAAGGTCCTGCAACTTCTTTTGTTCAACCTCTTGTAATTCCTTACTAACTTTTTCCTTATAGCCTTCTCCTTCGAGAATTTTTCTCTGGCGAGCAATTGCTTGAACAGTTTTCTCGAGTTTCTTTGATGCTTTTGATATTTCATTTTCAAAATTTACGCGATCTTTAACATGTAGAAAGACTTTAGCAGCTGATGATACAGGGAACACTACGCATCCAGCTGGTCGTGAATCCAAGGAGTTAAGAAGATTTAAATTAACTAGGCCTTTTCCAGTAAGAGATTTGATGGATGCGAGTTGCTGAGAGACAGTAGCAAAGGAGGTAGGGTCAAGCGCTTGCACAAAAACTAATTCTCAAGTAAGCAGGATGAAAAAAATCACAGTTAATACTTTGTACAAACCTTTGCCACCATCTTTGATAGAGTACTCAGACATTAGCGATCGAATTCCTCTAGAAACATCAAGTACAAGCTCATAAGCCATTTCAGCATCAGGATCGTAAAAATTTTCGTCAAATGTAGGATATTGCGCCAAAACAATTGATTCTGTCGCATCTTGTGGGCGTCTTGGCAAACGTTGCCATAATTCCTCGGTCAAAAAGGGCATAAATGGATGAATTAAAGTAAGAGCTCCGTCTAGAGCAGTATATAGTGTATTAAGAGCAGAACGCTTCTCATCTGGTGTGCCATCTTGCAAGATAGCTTTGGAGTTTTCGATAAATACATCACAAAGGTTATTATACCAATAGTGATAAATGATATTTGTCGATTTCATGAACTCACGATCATTTAGTGCTTGGTTTATTTCTTTAGCAGCGACGGTCATTTTATGTAAAACCCATCGCTCTGCTAAGGATTCAGTACCTGAAGGCTTGCTAGATTCTGCAGGAGTAAAGTCGTCACCTAATTTTCCAAGTACATATTTAGTTGCCTGGTAGATCTTATTACAAAATTTGCGATAACCGTAAATAACTTTGACATCAAAAGCAATATCACCACCACCAGTTGTGTATGATACCAATGCAAAGCGAAGAGCGTCTGTACCACACTGTGGGATACCATCTGGAAATGCTGTTTTCTGGTATTTAGCAGCTTTCTCGACCTCTTCTGGTGCTAAATTTCCTTGTAATAATTTTTTATGTAGATTTTCTAAGGAAATACCATCGATAACATCATGGGGATCGATAACATTGCCAAGAGATTTAGACATCTTTCGTCCTTCCGAGTCACGGATCAAGGAATGACAATAAACTTCAGTAAATGGGACTTTACCAGTCATCTTC
This sequence comes from Oidium heveae, assembly GCA_003957845.1. NCBI lineage: Eukaryota > Fungi > Ascomycota > Leotiomycetes > Helotiales > Erysiphaceae > Oidium > Oidium heveae. Next base: position 63,746 of record QVIK01000094.1, on the reverse strand, counting down.
AAGCTGAACATTATCATTCGAGCAATCCAAAAGAATAGAATATCCCATCCAGTCTCGAGAACAGTTGTGGGAAATAAAGTCTCAAGATCATGTGTCTTTTTAGGCCATCCTAAAGTGGCAAATGGCCAGAGTCCAGAAGAGAACCAAGTATCCAAGACATCTTCATCACGCTTCAGTGTGAATTTCTTATTAGGAAATGCTTTTGCAGCCTTAATTTTTGCCTCATCAACTGTTCTCCCAGAAAACCAAAGATTATTGTCAGATTCATCATTTGACTCACCCTCAATTTGAGCAAAATACATCGGGGCTTGATGACCCCACCAGAGTTGCCTCGATAGACACCAGTCATTTACGTTTTCCATCCATCTTATATATGACTTTTCGGCACTTTCAGGTGAAATTTTGATTTCGCCATTTTTTACGACTTCAAGAGCAGCAGCAGCCATATCTTTCATCTTCATCCACCATTGAGGCTTCATCAATGGCTCTATGATATCTTTGGATTTTGAACAAAGAGGTACAGTCATTGGATTATCTTTTTTATCCACAAAAAGCCCTAGTTTCTTTAAATCATCTTGGATTATATACCGAACATCAAATCGCTTTTGTCCCACGTAAGGTCCTGCATTTTCATTCATTCTCCCATCATCAGTAAAGATATTAATAAAGTCAAGTTTGTGGCGCTCTCCCAATGCGTAATCATTCGCATCATGGGCAGGTGTGATCTTAACCGCACCGGAACCGAAATCTTTTTCAACGTAAGTATCAGAGATTATTGGTAGAAAGCGATTTGGTATAAAAGGATGGACAGCACGTTTACCAACGAGATGCTTGTAGCGCTCGTCATCAGGATGTACAGCAATAGCTGTGTCTCCAAGCATTGTCTCTATTCGGGTAGTTGCAACCTCAATCATCTGATCAGATCCCTCAATAGGATATTTAAAATATACAATTACACCGAATTCAATTTTTTTATCATATCCAGGTACATTGAGCAGTGTTCGGCCAGGTAGCTCCTTACTTTCGACCTCAAGATTCGACAGGGCAGTATTTAGCTTTGTACACCAATTTACTAATCGATTTGCTCTATATATAATTCCATCTTCGTGGAGAGATACGAACGTTTCTGTCACTGCCGCAGTAAAGTTCTCATCCATCGTGAAAGCTTCTCGTGTCCAATCGAATGATCCACCCATACGTCGCAGCGCATTATTTATTCTTTGATGGTATTCATTTTTCCATTCCCATACAGTTTCTACAAATTTAGGCCGCCCCATATCATGTCGTGTTTTCTGTTCGCGACGCCACAACATATTTTCTACGACGCTCTGTGTTGAAATCCCAGCGTGATCGCATCCCGGTAGCCATAATGTCGTTTTCCCTTGCATACGGTTCCATCTTATCATTACATCTTGTAGAGCAGTACCTAGAGCATGACCCATATGAAGATTTCCAGTAACATTTGGTGGTGGCTCTACTATAATAAATGATCCAGCAGGCTTAACTTTTCCATCGTCTGTAAACTCTGGTTTAAAGAAACCCCTTTTCTCCCACCATGAATACCAAGCAGATTCAATAGCAATTGGGTTATATGCCTTAAAGTGGGGATTACCAAATGGCTTAATTACTAAATATTGATCAGTAATCGCTGGTTGCAAAAAAGAAGAGAGAAATTACTCTTTCTTTCCCCAGGTTGAGTGTCTTCCTTGTAACTTGAGAGTTCTTCTTCCCCTGCTTTCTTTTGTGCCAAAACCTTTTTTTCTTTAGTTTTGCTATCTGAAGCTGAAGCCGTTGCCTTAAGTGCAGATTTTGCCTTTTTTTGTTCGAATTTAGCTTGTTTCTCGGCCTTCTTGCGCTCTTTTTCTACTATTTGAACAAAAAAATTGTAAGTAAATATCTATTGTGATAGTGATCTTGTAATTATGATTTTCCTACATTCTTTTTCGGTTTTAACTTTCTTCTCGTTTTGTCCAGTCAAGGAAGCCTGTACTTCAGCTGGAAGTGATGGGGATGACTTATTTACTTCAGCACTTGCTTTATCCTCATCTATCGTTTATTAGCTAGAATTGAAAAAATTTAACATCATTGTTGACATACTCGGATTCTTTGATGCCGTGTTAGAGGCCATTCTAACCAAAAGCGGCAGTTTGATACTGATATGGTTAATTGACCTACGCACCCAAGGTGCTCGTAATGGAAATCTTAACGTCGTTTTGACGACAATTGATATTAATTTTTCTTATCTCTGGAAGTCGTTTTGTTCATTCATATATCTTTAATTCAACTCGGATAGTAGTGTAATACTGTCATTGGATTGCGTAGAATCTATGTGATCACTCTTCTGTATATTAAGAAAAATTCATTCAAACGTTCGTAACATTATCGTTGGTTATTATACATAACCAACAAATATCCCTTGGAACTGATAAACGAATAACTCTTGGTTAATTTAATACAAATGGCCAAGAAGAATTATATTTAACCCAATATCATTATTATGGCTATAGCGCCTCTTCCCGAGACTACTATCTGCCTGCTAGGCTCAACACAAGCTCTCACGACTCCCACATCGCTCGTCAAAGAACTTATTGACAATGCTTTGGATGCCAAGGCGACATCAGTTGAGATTATCATCTCTCCTAATACTATCGACAAAATTGAGGTAAGAGATAATGGAAATGGAATTCCACGGGAAGATTTTGATGCACTCGGAAGAAGAGGCTACACTAGCAAGTTAAGGACATTTGATGAACTCAAATTTATTGGTGGCATCAGCCTCGGATTTAGAGGAGAAGCCCTCTTCAGTGCTACTCAATTGGGAAAAGTATCTGTTACATCAAAGAGTGGAGGAGAAACTGTAGCTACCACTGCAAGACTCCAACCCAAAGGAGGTGTTGATTCTCTTGTCTTTACATCTCATCCCCAAGGGACAACTATTTGTGTATCAGAATTTTTCTGGTCAATTCCTGTAAGAAAGCAAACATGTCTTAAGGAAGCATCAAAAACGATGGGCAAGATCAAAGAACTTTTAAAGGCATATTCACTAGCTCGGCCACGCGTCAAATTTAGTTTGAAAGTTAATAAAAGTGGAAAAGGTTCATGGTTCTATTCTCCAAGCCGTAATGATAGCATTAAAGAAACGGTGTCTCAAGTTTTTAGCCGGGATGTAGCTAGCCAGTGTATGGAAAAATCTGTTACATTCTCAGAAAAAATATGTTCACGTACGAAAGATGATACTGAATTAGGAACAACAACTAGAAGTGACTCATCTTCGGATAAAAATAGATTTGTTGTTGATATGTTTCTGCCAAAGCCAACGGCAGATTGCTCGAAAATATCACATGGCCAATATATTTCGGTTGATGGGCGACCTATGTCAAATGATAAAGGTACCATGAAGAGAATCATCACTATTTTTAAGTATTATATCAAAAGTTGCTTCTTTGAAACAAATAATAAAATTAGTAATCCGTTCTTACAAATGAATATTAAATGCCCAATGGAGAGTTATGACCCCAATATAGAACCTGCAAAAGATGATGTTATATTCATCAATGAACCAGTGCTGTTGGATAGTATTGAGAATATATTTAAAGATATCTATGGCGAGCGCCAGCCAGTAGAAAAAACTATTAATTGCAACAAAAAGATAATTTCAGAAAATTTTGATATTCTCTTATCCCGAGAAATACCACCTAACACTTCAACTAAACTTCCTCTACTAATGGGAGAGAAAGTCACAAGTACTATTTGTGTCAATAACCCCAATGATCATGATAAAAAGCCACGAGGAGATATATTTTCTTCAAGGCGGGAAGATAAACAAAGTAAATCCCCAACTAAAATGGTTGACATGTCCATAGATTATAATGAAAATGTGGAAACGCCAGTTAAGTCAATTACTCCGTCCAAGAGCCTTGCATTTACACCAGAATCTCCGGATTTTTGTTTAAGTGGTAAAACACTCAATCCATGGGTGATCTCTAAAAGAAATAAATCTCTGAAGCAGTCAGAAATTTCAAATGAGTGCTCACTTCCGGAGAGTAAGAAATTTAACCATAATCATCTTCCGTCACCTCAGCTTTCATCTGATCCGACAATGATAGAAATCGAGGGTGATGAAGTAGAAGAGAGACTTATCGTGAGTGATCAGATTAAAGGTCCTGATAAGAGTAATCGCACATCTGTCTCAGCAATTGAAGATTCTTCAGTACAATTGATAAGTCCTCGCTGTAGTCTTTCGGAAAGAGACAGAAATACCGCAAACCTTGACACAGAGTCGGGTCTTTTTGTTTCACCAAATGCTTCATCATCCCCTCGTCGTCGTCGTCGTCGTGAATTTGTTAGCGCTAGGCAAATCATAGACTCACAGCAATATCCTGAAATGGAAGCGTGTAGACCAAAGAGGCAAAAAATTGTTAACAAGCCCTTTATCTCGCCACTCAAAAAAAATAAAAAGGAGCAGGAAGACTTTCATCAAACTCTTCTTACTGATATTAGCTCAATATCCAGTAATAAAACTCAAGAAAATGGTCAGCAAAGTAAAGAAGTAGATTCAGACCTTACCTGGTCCATGGATTATGAGCATCGAAAGGAAGAAGCAACGAAAAATTTTCGTGATGAACTTCGTATGAGTCAAAATTTTCGTGGATCTCCCCATAATAATCGCTATAATGCAGCAGCCTTAGCCCTTGAAACAAACTCGTGTCTTGACCATTTGAAAGTTAACAAAGCCGCAAGTTACCCCAAGGTTGATACATCTCTATCAGATGACGATCCCCGTGGATACTATATACGACGACAAAAATCATTCCTATCACTTGTAGGTAAGGCAGGCGGACCTAAAATAAGTAAGGCTAAGTCTTTACGTCTTCCTTTGGAGCGAATTCCCGTCGAGCAGCAACTTCATCAACATTTAATGAGACTTTGTACTAATGTAGTGGAGACTAAACGTATGAGTGAGTCCCTTATGCCATTTGATCAATATCTTCAGCGCGGTAATCAGGAAATTCCTTTGAATTGTGAGTTGGCAAGTTCTGACTCGGATGTTAAGGAAAGCTTTATTCGTATCGTTAGAGAACTAATTGAGAAAAAGTTGAAAAATGACCAAAATTTTTCAGATATTTCTATTGACGAGCTTGAGTTTAAATTCAATCAATATGTTACATCTTAGCACTTCTATCTTCTTAGCTACTTTGTCTTTCTGCTCCTATATCCATAATTCATAATTTGCTACCCTCTTATTATTCCTTCCCCACTTAAGTATATTATGGTATATAATTTTTTTTTAAATACCTCTTGAATCAAGAAAATGTAATTATTAAAAAAAATATCTAACTTTATGTATGAGATGCGAAACATGAAATGGTGAGAAATAAGTTATCTATTTTGTGTCAATTAGAAGGAAAAAAACATAAAAAAGTTCATGAGTACTCTTACTCCATTTAAAGAGGAATCTTGTCAAGGGGAAGGGAGACTATAATATGAACTATCCGTATAAAGCAAGAGTGGAAGGCTTTGCATCGTTCTTAACTTCTATGCTGAGTTTCGGTGGCGATATCAATAATTGTAGGCTAGACAAGTGAGTTACAATCCACGACTTAAAAGATTGGCACATGAAATTGACAAAAATATACCACATCTATAGAGTAACCACATAAGATCAAACTTCTAGAAAGGCAAAACTTGCAATCATGATCCTTATGTTTTATGATCCAGTAATGGAACCAAAAGCATATTACCACACCTTGATGATATAGAGAAATGTAAGATTTTATCAACTTTCACCTAATCATCTCATAAACCAACTTGTTTGAGTTTTGAAAGCTAAAACGAAAGTTATTGATCCGCAGAATCATAGCAAATTAAGTGGTTATTAGAAATAGCTAGAAGATAAGAAAATAATAGTAATTCAACTGCAGGTAAATTTATTTTATTAGAAACTTTAATGTTCAAGTAATCTCAGGGAGCCTTGAACCACTACATTTTCAAGGACGGATCCCGGAGGAATATCAATAGTACTACCCTCTGTAGCTACAATGATAACAGTACCCTTTAAAGTAACGCCCCTTCCAAGATTAACAGCTCCTGTAATGGTCAAATGATCAAGTTCGATAATTTTTGGAATGCTGCTTATACGTTTTTGAAAGTCAGAAACCTTTTTGAAGTCATTGCCAAGTTTAATTAATGGAGCGGGACCAAAGCGGTTGGGATCAATTTGTAGTTGACCATGCTTTAAAGAGTAAAGATCAGACTTAACGAGCATCAAATCCGAACAAGTTTTGACAGGGAGAAATCGTCTTCTTGGAACATTAACTCCATGAGCATTTTTAAAATGACGAATGGCGGCTCCGACGGCAGTCTCTAGTTGTACAATAGATATATCTGACTCTCCCTTCCTATCCGCAGGTATTGTCTTGTTGTTTGGGATAATTTCCATTTCTAATTCATTTGACGTTATAATTCGTCTGACTGCCTTTAAGTTGAGCCAAATGTTATTGGTATTAAAATACTTGAACTTTTTGATAGATTTAAACTCATTGGTATGTTCTTTTGGAACCTGGGCAATCTCAAGAAGACGCACAGACCCATTGTAGTCAATTATGGTACCACCCTTTACATCAGCCTTAGTTTTATTGGTCAATTCCATGATATATTCGGCACCCGTTTGCACCATATGCTGTAAAATTCTAAGGTCTACTACGGCACCTAGATTGTCGACGTTAGAAAGAAAAAGTATTTCGACACCTCTAGCAATAAGTTTATCGAGGGTTCCTGAATTATAAAGAGATTCAAAAACGTCACCGTGTCCTGGTGGATACCAGTCAGAAATCGGTGAGTCATATGTTTTTGGAGCTGGAAGTAGGGAGTCTTTTAGGATCCTTGGATATCGGGATTGATTAAAAGTCAATATATCGATCTTATGACCCTCGTATTTTTTTATAATATTTTGAGTATCATCATCGGTATTGAAAGAATTCATTAGCACGAAAGGAACGTTCACATCATACGTGCGATTAAGGTATTCAATCTGGCGAACAGAGAGATCGAGGAAGGACATGCCATCGCGGACCTCAATAACTGATTTAGGGCCAACACATCCCATGGAAGTTCCAAGGCCACCGTTTAACTTGAGCACTGCAAGCTTGTTGAGAAAGCCTATAGTTTCGGTATTTTCTAAATCTTCATAATTCACAACCTGATCATGAGCAGGTGGAGCAATCCGATCCCAATCCCTAGATATCTTAAGCGAAACTCGAAAAATAGTAGATATCCCTCCTTACAGTGTATTGCCTCTTGCCTTGTCATTGAGATATCTTCTAAACAACGCAAAAAAGTTATCCATCTCGATTTCAAAGTGTTTCTTCTCCGCTTCGTTGGTCACAGTATCAGCAAGATTATTTAATGCATTTCGCATCTGACTTGCAGCTACAGATGTGGACGTATTTTCGAAGGCCTTTTCGTACTGAATTAGCTTTGCAAGTTCCTGAATAGAAGGAAATTTGGTAAATGGTAATAAGATTTCTTCAAGGCCGGCTTGACCTGAAATTTTAGAGTAGGAGGCCGCTTTACATGACATGGTGGATTTTGACTCTGTAGCTAGAGCTTTGGCTGAAATAGATATAAAGAGCACGATAAATTTCTTGACTAGAATTAAAGGAAGATAATCGAGTTTATCTTAAATGAGTGAAAGGGTTTTAATTAAAGGTGAAAGACTTGTAAAAATGCCAAAAGTCGAAGTTAAAGGAAAGGATCACAAAGGACATTTGAAAGAAATTCATGCAGGTATAAATGAGCTCTTTTCTGAAACCGGCTTTGATGATTAGTTTCCTTTCGTTTTTGTCATATCATGAGGTAGGTAAAGCCCACATGAATTATAACATAAATGATGATTAAGTATTAAGTCCGTAATTTCATCATCTTTTCGTTCTACATCTTCCAAAGCTTGAATTGGCCTTGATTTTCTTCGAGTGATCTGAAAGAACATATATCTGAAAATTGACTCACCATGTGTGACTGAGTTTTGCCATGGCGTTTTGGGAGAAATTGGTCAGCTAATGGGTCAGACGAGAGATATGATGATTCCGTTCCCGCTGACTCCTTCGAACGGGTTGGCAACGAGATCTTGGGCGTGGATGACATGTTTGCTGATATCGTGATAAATCTTTGCTCCTTTTGGGGGGGGGGG